>JBCAUA010296696.1:0-19562 GCA_038406235.1 Peronia verruculata | reverse complement strand
CGCCTTGTATGCTTCCCAGGAAGCTGAGAACGTTTATGAGTATGAGTGTCTTCTTTGGGTCTGTCGGGGTAATAATAGATTGTAAAGCCCTTAGAGCCCGTAATTACGGGGATAAGCGCCATATAAATACTCTCTATTATTATTACAAGTCGGCCTTTGGAAAAGAACAGCTTGATCTTGTGCATTGCGTAAGGATCACCTTGCTAACGTAATGGTTCCCAAGGTGTTTGCATTGACGACTCGTTGCCCAAAAGACTGAAACTCACACGAATCCGTAGTACTGGCAGTTTGATTTGCAGGCTATTTTCTCAGATGGAGAGGGAAAGAAACATACGACCAATCATGTATTGAAGAATCTTGTTAGCAAATCTAAATCAGAGTATTGGTCCAAACCTTAATGCACAAAAAGAACACGACAATATTCTTACAAAAACATCAACATAGGTTTCAGCAGTTATATAGCACAGCTGATGGGATCTCAAGCCACTTCTAACAAGGCTACACCCCCCCCCCCCTGCCAGGGCTTCGTGACCGCCGAGGGGTTGAGACCCACTGGTTAGGAACCCAAATGCTGATGAGATAGGCATGTTCTTTGTCTTTTTGTTTTGCTTTGTTTTGTTTTGCTTTGCTTTATTTGCCTTTTCGCTGCTTCATCGGTATCGACTCCACTTATGACTGATTGTTCAAGAATGGGAAACACGCAGGAGTTGAGATCGATGCCCAACAGGCTCCTCAGAGTATTACCAGAATGTCACTAAGCCATCTCTTTCACAGATCTAAATGTGGCCTGCTCTTTAATACAGGTTTTTTGGTACATCGAGCCAACGAGAAAAAAAAAATAAAAAAGCCAAACTCTTTCTTTCAGTGATTAAATAATAAATAGGAAATTCTTGACATCCAACTTTCTCCGACAAACGACAAATACTTAACTTACATTGTGCACGACAAAGAATCCGTAGCTGTGCAAAACCTTTGCAATACCACAATAAGTGGAAAATGGCTATCTGGGGAAAATTTTCCAACAGTGCGAAATGTCTACCCATATTTCGTCTGGTCAAATCCAAGCAAGTGCACACACACACAAACATGCAGACACACTTAAATCGTGTATGAAGACGGAGAAAACGAGAAACAATAAGATGTAAGGTTCCTGATATAGAAATCGCTTTTAAAAAAGGGACTTATTTATTTATCCCCCCCCCCCCCCCCCAAAACAACTCTGGCACAATTAGACTTTAGAAACAATTTAAACATATTCATTTCTTAATTCTTATTCCCAGAGGAAAACACAAGAAGAATTATGCTGGGAACCAGCTCCTCCGCTCTTTAGAGGCAACAGTTAACTCTAACTTGCTTGATGAAATCTGTGAATGTATTCAGTGCAATCGTTTTGAAGTTTTGCACATGAATAATATAACTATATTAAAGATAATAAACATCTGTATTTTGCTTATTTGCCACATAATGTGTCTTATACATTTTTGAAACACGTGTCTTGACCGATGTAAATTTACTCAATTTTCCACCAAATATCTGATTTTCCTTCAAAAAACGGAAAAGAAATTCAGAAAAAGAGATGAAAACTATTGAAACACATGCTTTGGAGGATACAAAATATTCATCATTTGAAGTCAATTTATTCAGAAAAAATTCTTATAGAGAAAAAATATAGAGAAAATCGTAATTGAATTTCCATAATTTTTCCATACAGTCATTTTGTGTTAAGGTCGTGTTGAGGCATAAAGCAGTATTATGTTTCCAATCTAATATGTTATTTTGTCTGGTATCAGAAGATTTCGACGTGTCTAAAAATAGCAAAAACCCGATTTTGATATTTAAGTCCCCAATCCCCATTTTCATGACCCCCCCCCCCCCTTCCCCGAAAGGTCCTTGTTCAGACCTCAAGGGGTTCGGAAGACTGATACACGATTCTCTCGGAGGAAACCGATGATTCCAGACAAATTAAGGTCGAAGAAGAAGCTGACTGGAGATGTTATGGGTAATTTTATATAGTAAGTCCACATAGGTTCCTAATTGGATTACTGATGTCAACTGTGAATTCTCAGGTGTAGAATAGTTGATGAATTCTGTCCATGAGATTCGGTACTAGCTGAACAATAACAGGATTGTTTTATCACTATTATTATTATTGTTATTATTATTATTATTGTTCTGTTTTCAAGCAGTGAAACGAAATTTTTATGTGAGCTACTAGTTGAGTGTGACTGGACTCAAGCGCTACTAAATAACATTGCACATGGTGCTAAAAGTCATCATACTGGCTTTAATTACAGACGAGGGTGCTAGTTAAAACATTGATTAAAACTGGTTATTTTAAATAAAAAACGATATGTACAGAATATAACTAAACAGAGATCTCTTGGCCAGCACTGGTCATCGGTAGAACGTGTTAATTCAATAATAAAATAAAACAACTAAACAAACACACATAATAATAAATTGAACAGAAAGTGAAGAGGAAAATGTCTTAAGAGAATGTCAGGTATTTATTGTTTTAGGCCATGGCTAGCCGGACTTAAGTCCATATAGTCTCGATGTCTAGCCGGACTTAGTCCGTGTCAGTGTCATGTCATGAAGTTTTAAGTCCGCGTTACGTTCCTTTGAGAGAGGGTTTGGAACATGTGCCTGAGGCTTGAGACATTTTTCGCTAAAAATATGACAACTTTATAATGGTCTAGATTTATCATCAACTTTGACGATCTTTTTTTATTTTTATTTATTTATTTATTTATTTTTTAACTGAATGAGATCTAGATCTAGATCTCTCCATTCTACATCTCCAAAAAAAAAAAAAAAATGGCAGAAAATACAACTGTTGTATTGAAATTATTACCATCCCGGTCTTGCCTCAACTGAATGAGATCTAGATCTAGATCACTCCATTTTACATCTCTCCAGATTTAGATCTCTACTAGCTGGTTACGGCACAGAGCAGGCCTGCAACGGACCAACCTATCGCGTATCTGCATCGCGCGCAGGTAAACCGAGCGAAACCCGTGTTTGTGCAGTCATGAAAATGTCTCAATCAAATTTTAGTACCACTGTCTCTCAGGTATGCATGATATTTTTTTTTTTTTTAACCTAAAAACACAATAACAAGGTTCTGGACAACTTGTTAGGAACACAAAACAGCCCCCCCCCCCCCCTCATCTTCTGTAAAGTTG
Organism: Peronia verruculata; assembly: GCA_038406235.1. Classification (NCBI taxonomy): domain Eukaryota; kingdom Metazoa; phylum Mollusca; class Gastropoda; order Systellommatophora; family Onchidiidae; genus Peronia; species Peronia verruculata. The sequence continues at coordinate 16,377 of JBCAUA010296696.1, read as the reverse complement.
CCACTTTCGCGGTTACACGGTTGGCGCTCGACAGCAACGATAATGTTAGTTAACGGCTGCATATTTCTCAGTTTCTGGCACAATATCTAATTTTCGTCCATAAACAAGAACCAGATTTAGAAAAGGAGATGCATATTGTTGAAGCATGTCCCATGAAGAAGAAGAAGAATAACATTCAAAATTTGAAGTCAGTTGGTTCAGAAATAATACAGCCTTAGGGCAAAAAGTGAAAAAAAAAAAAAAAAACAATTTGAGAAAATCACAAATGAATTTTCATAAGCTTTATACAGTCTGTTGGTGGCGCCGTGTTGGTATCAATTTGGCGCATAAGGTAGATGTTTCTGGCTCCACCCGAGATTTTTCCTATGTCAGAAGAGATCAAAGTGTCTAAAAATGATGTTTTGATCATAAAATCCATTTTCCAGACAGAAAGGCCGTTCAGAATCGCAAACTCCCCAGAAGTAACAGTTATCGGGACTGACCCTATGGCTGATGCTCAGCACAGGACTGCAAAATTGGCGTAGCAGTGAAGTGATAAATAAAGTAATTTCTAAGAACACATTGGAAAAACTGGCTGATAGCAGTGGACAGAGACAACACATTCATTTTGAAGTGACAGAGCCCTGGCCCACAGCTGCTTTGACCGATGGAGCAGACCAGTGCTCAGTTCGTCAGGAGGCGTCCGGATGACTCCACACGGATTTGAGAACTAAGAAGAAGACTACACATTTTATGGTAGTTTTATATAGAAAGGCACCATCAAAATTTCAAGAGTTTCATGGAATTGTAAACACTTATTTCTTGCTACCAGATTTTAATTCCTGGGACTAGAAAGATGATAAAATAACACTGTGGATAGAGTTGTTCCTCACTCAGGTAGAGACACTTGAAATACATAAATACGCACAAGCATACACACACGCCTGTTCGTACACACAAACAAAAATAAATAAATACATTTATAGAACGAAAACAATTGAAAGAAAGAAAGAAGAAAAAAAAAAAAAAAGAAGTAATGGGTAACGAGCTGCATATTAAACGCCTTTTTTTTCCTCTCTCTCTCTCTTTCTTTTTACTTTTCTTTTTTAAGATTTAAAGTTAAGAAATTACAATTTCATCAGAGTGATTTGTCTCTTTTCAGCTTCTTTAGGAGTCCTATCAAAACGTCTATTTGTGTAACCCTTCGTTTGATTTACTGTCATCAATACAGTTGTAAAATGATTTCATTGATATTAGTGATGAACATGAAGTTCATAATTTTTTTTTCGATACTGTTCATAACGAAACCATGGCAAAGCGTTAGTGATATTTAGGTCTTAATATAAGGGACATAATAAAGTTTTGTGGAGCTGTCAATGGAGATATTTGCTGGTTGATTCCCTTGCATTTTTGAATACCTATGCATGTGTATATGTTATGGGGAGGGGGGGGGGGGGAGAAATGTAACTACGATGACGTCAAATTAGATTTTTGTTTCATAAAATAATCTTTCACGTTATGCAGTTTAGGTGGGCGGAAAGTAACAGAAACAATCTGGGAACTATTGATAAATGGATTCATTTTGTAGTGAATAAGATATACAATGAGAGGATGCATTTTCATTAGGCCTAGATCTAGATCTAAACATTCAACAGGTCTGAATCAGAAAACATTGAGAATTTTAGGAAGGTATTTCGTGAGTGGAGAAAGGCAATGGAGAAAAAGAAAAGCGAGATATTTCAAGTTATGCTAGATAGCTTGTAAGTAAATAAATAGGAATGATAATTATTAACCTGAAAACACCGAAAAAGAAACCACACGAGGAGAGGTTAGGTCATCGGTTAAATTGTTTAACTTCCGTAAACAGTGAGAGCATCCAAACTTTTGGTGAGTGGTGAAGCAGAAGATTGTTTGGATATCATTTTCAGATCTGAAATAGACAGGTAATTTTGAGTGTCCACCTCAAGAGTATCACCGAGACATAAAATTTTGCATTTCATCTCATTTTTTCTTGGGAGGAGGTATTGTCCCCCGACACTCCCCTCGCGTCATTCACAGAAGACAACTCTGCATTCTTGTCATTCACTCGGGAGGACAGGCCAAGCTTTGGTCGACTTCCGCTTTGTGTTATGCCACTGGCCTTCACCATAGTTCGGCATTTTTATGCAAAGTATCATCATATTGTTTGTTTTGCATACTTCTAATTTTACGCCCAGGATAAATATTTATCAGAGCAGTTGAGTCGGTAGGCTGCGTAAGGTTGAATGTATGGGATGGGACTTTTCATTGTGATAAAATGAAGGTTTTAAATCCAGATCTCAGAAAGGGCCCAAATTATGATTGAAAGGCCCAAACATTGACAGTATAAGCTATACTCTTTGGTAATACTACTTTGGGATGGGAAAAAAACACGATAAACATCTGAATATTCCCTGTTTTAGTTTTTCTTGTATCTGTAATAGGCTACATGTTGGGCTGGGATGTAAGATCTAGATCTAGCTAGAATCTAAATATATAGAGATCAAGATCTGGATTCTAGATCTAGTTTCTAGATCTAGATCTAGACTGCAGATCAAATATGAATCTACGCAGCCTTTTTATTGGTTGGGGGGGGGGGGGTATTTACATTGCCCTATGGTTCATGAAATAAACAAAAATTCGGGACACTTATTTTAAATCATACTGTCTACACTTTTCATTTCATTTTTTCATACTTTTTAGGTGTAAGCCTTTGAGATACTGTAGACTGTGTCTTTGCTTTCTGTGTAATAAGTTCATGATATTTCATGACTGTAGGATCGGAGGGTCAATGCGTCAGTGGGGTGTTTGCGTCACCTGGGTGCATTGTGTCAGATTGCACTAATTTGCACTAAAATTTAAGCTTCTTACTTGTGGACAGAAAGCAACTGATATCAACAAATTTTGGTTCAGATTGATGCAGACTGACATTATGCGGACATAGGTGACACAGACACCTGCCTTGACCCTCCAGTTCTCTACAGATGCCATGTGAAAGGCATCCACTGATTTGAATATTTTTCAGTAATAGCCTACTTGCTTTAAATGTAAACAGGCATGGTTTTGCCTTATTTGCAATTGTGGAATAACTTTAAGTTGAATTTTAGGTTTACTGCTGTGTATCGCGCATATCTGGCTTTGACTTACCATCACATCAGAACTCAAAGTTGCCAATAGCACCTTAGCAGTAATGAAAAAACAATTTCTTTCGTCACCCTCCTTAGGAAATTTCAATGAATTCAATATAGTGCAATGCTGATTTCCTTTAGGACTTCAGTGGAAAATTCACTTTCTTAGTGAGCTTTTTAAAATATAGGACAACTCGACACTGCCCAGCGAATGTCTGACAAACGTACTCAGTTTTGGTATTTTGGATGGTTAAACTAATTTAAACTAAAAGTTCCTTCGCCCTTTGAACCCTGGTCACCAGTGCCTGAAAAACCCTTGCCCCCTAACCTTCTGGGCAGAGAACACACATTTCTTGTTTCATGTTCAATATCTTTTATAATATCATGGTCACAGACGGTTGTAATCATCCAAAGCAACCTATTAGTTCTATTTTTCACTGTGGTGGACGTGTCAGACTGGGGTGAGTGTGTCAGCCTGGTCTACCGGAATTTAACACGAGAAAATCTGCCCTGTGTACCGGGCTGTGGGGTTCAATAGGTTAAAGAAAATGTATTTGTTGTTTTGGATCGCCTACTCTGCAAGTGAAAATGGAAGAACAATAGGAATGTATCATCCTTTCAAACATACATTCAGATCAAACACCTTACAACTTTACTGTTCAATTATTCTTGCCTTTTTTAGAATAATGTCAAATATATTCAGCTGTGTTTGAGTTTATGGAAGTAGAAACACAAATCTTTATTCAAGAATGTTGCATGTCAAATTTCATGGATACATTCAGCAGTTTTTGCCCTCAAAAGCCTTTTATGAGTTGCAGAGATTTATTCTTGTAAATATCCAATATTTTCAGTTGCACTGTATAGAAATAATTCTTGAATATTATCCATGTTTGCTCTTCCAGTGAGATAAGATCTAGATTATAATCAGACAGGGTGACTAGACAATGATTATGAGTTATCCACAACAATGAAAAATACAAGAACAACAAAGCAACATCATTGAAAGTCTTCTAAATTCAATGAGAGAGTAATTAATGTGTTTTGCTAAACATTGTTTGTTACCACAGGTGTGGAACCATAAAGGAGACAAACTTTATGATGGCATTTTGTTGACCCTAGGTTTTTTTTGCTATTTCATGGCAGAAAATTTTGTTTCAGTTTTCTTGTGTGATTTAGTATGGAAACGGAGAGGGTGAAGACTTAAAAGACTGAAAGTCTTAGATAAGATATTTTCATAATGTACAACAATTGAATCTATTTAATGATGATTTATTAAGACCTAAAGACTGGTACATATTCCCATTTGTTGAGAACATGCAAAGTAATGTTTACCAGAGTGGTAAAGTTAATATTTTCATACTTTTTGCTCAAAGTTTTAGTCACTGTTTCATGTGGAGATGAACATAATATTAAAAATAAAAAGAATCATTCAGAAATGCTTGATTGCCATATTTACATCTCTCCTGCTTGTACTTTCTCAAACTGCAGTGCAAGAATACTTTATAAAAGTAATACCAATTTCATGTGAGTTTAGTCAGGTGCATTATTAATATTATTAAATTTTAAGAGTACCATGTGATGATATTTGGCAAGTTCTTGGAAAGAAACAAGAAATATTAAAACCATTCTGTGATACTAGCTTGCACACATGCAGCTTCTAATACTACTAATAGATACTTTATTTATCTGTGCAAAGTGACTTTTGTGGCTGCTACTGTCCCTCCCCCTTTTTCTTTCTTATAAAAAAAAAAAAAGTCTTTCATTGATTTTTGTAAGTAGCTTCCCCTTTCCCCTCCTCTTTCCCTTCCAATCTGACCTCTCCTCTCCCGTGATTAGTTTTCACTACAGGTCCAACTGGTAAATAGACTAAGGCCTCCTTCAGTGATTTGAATAAACACAGTGTCATGGGCAAAACAGGAAGTCTTAAGCCAAACAAAACTGCACACAGGAATGTGCTTGGTTTTATCTGTCTGAGAGGAGATAACAGGGTGTATTGTTTTCCACCAAGCCTGGTATTTTCCAGGATAATGTCATACAGACACACAAATGCTCGCAGTACACAGTATAGACTCCACCTTTAGATTAATGGAGGCTTGTTTTCCTACCTGTTCCTTTATTTACTTTGGCTGCTTTGTTGGAGAAAATTTCATTGTTTTCCAAGTATGGTTTATAAAGTGGATTTAATTTCTTTGCTTTCCAAAAGCTGTATATTTATAGAGAGATCTTTGTTCTGTCATAAAAGGAGTTATTAAAAGGACTCTAGACATGAATGCTTCTTCCCCTCTTTTTTAATAGCGGCTTGATGATAACTGGATTTTGTTCTATCTTTCAGATTTTCTGTTGAGTCAATTTTTGCTGTGTGTTATGCTTGAGTAGCCCTTCACAATGTCTTTAGTTACAGGTAAGTTTTGCTGAGCATTTTTTTTTTTTTTTTTAAACAAGGCATGTTCCATGAAGCTCTGCTGTATCAGTTTCAAAGAAAAACCCATTAGATATTTATAATAAATTGATAGAGAACATTGCTCTAATAATTTATGTCAATGTTAATTTGAAAACAATGAAAATAATTAAAACATTCAGAAAGTTCTCTAATTTTTAAAATTTTTTGGTGCTTCTCAGGCTGAAAAAGTAAGACTGATATTCCACATATATTGGCAACACTGAATTTGCTTTACTGCTATTCTCAATACAATGTGGAAATTTGTTGAATATTGGGACAGAACCATCAACAATGATCTCTTATTCTTTCACACACAATTTCAGAGTAGGCACACTTTATTTTTTGATAGTTGATTCTATTTCTTCTGATTTGAAAAAGTCTCAAGAAATCTTTTATATGTGGAAGAAAACTTTTTTAGCTTTCATGAGTGGTTATTTCATCATGAAAGAAAGTGAAGATCGGAATGTAGGGAGAACAAGAATAACAATTTTGGAGGACACCGTGGCCAAGAGATTAGTCCTTGACATCTCCTTGGCAAAAACATTGCGAGTTCAAATTTATGAGTGATTGGAGCCTACTTGCTTTTTTTGTAGCAACGCAAAGGCTCTCTGGCTTCTCAGGAAAGCCAATGCGAGCCTTTTCAGATAATATCTTAGAAGTTCTTTGTGTACATTACACACATTTTAGAACCCTTGGCAGTTAACAAATGGATAAAGAGTAGATGGAGAGGCTACTGTCTGGGTAGAATTTCCTTAGTCCAAATTTCTATGCAGAAGAATTCTTCTCACCAAACTGGGCATGCACTTAAACTAAGATGATCCTGTTCTCATTGGATACTAAATATGTAATGCCCAAAAGAAAAACAAAAACAAAATAACCCCAAGATTTTCTCCTACACGTATTTGTCCAGTTTTCTTGCAGGTCAGTCAGTGTGTGTAATATGCATATTTTCAAGGAAGAACACACAGAAAAATCTTTACCTTTCATGAATTCTTTTTATACTTTAGGCATTAATTTTGTCCTTATGGCTTTTCATCATTTCCAGACAGTGAAAAGGCTGCGGAGTATTTAGAAATTCTCCAACAACGATTGTTGAATAAAGGGGACAGATCACAAGATAAAGACATCAGCTCTATCATTTGCATGCTTGAGAGCCCTCTTTTTAGGCAGCTACTGACTTTGCAGGTAAGTAACTATTCATACATGGTGAAGGAAGGCCTTTGAATGACAAACTGTCTGACAAAATTCCAGATTTATCATATAACTCGGACGTGAAGTTCTGTTGCAGAATGAAGCTTTTATCGCACAATTAGTTTTGACATATCATACAAGATTTTTGTTTTGTAAGTAAGGAATCAACAGAGATTATCTTTTATGGAGGATGTGATGGTGCATATATTTTTCTTAAATCATATATGATATTAAGCACATTGGGTGTTTTTGATGTATTGCCTTATATAAATCAACATTCTTGTCCACCAACTTAACAGGATACAGTCATACAGTATAGGGCTGATCAGAGATTGCCTGGATTCTAGATCAGAATTAAGTCAGGGTGAAAGTGAATACGTGGCAAACATATTATTTTATCCTACTTGAAAAGGACTTTCATTCGTGTCAGATTGCTCGGTTTTATCCTTGTGAGACCACCATTGGTTTTAGTAGGAGGGTTGAAAAAAAAACAAAAAAACCCTCTGACTATAGCAGACAGGTGGTCAAAATTGACTCTGGTCCATTGAAACCAGGATTGCCTTTCCAACCAGTTAAATTGATTTGTCTAAAGACTTTGTAGATTTCTTTTTCTAGATTCTAGATTCCAGGAGAGAGAAGTCTCACACCAGGTCAGGAAGGTCATGGTTATGGTTACATTTAGGATTAGGTTAAGAGTGAGATAAAAGATTTATTTAGGTACCCTGACACATTGAGTTACAATGTTTAGACCACTGGGTAGCAACTGACCTTTGGAATTACTCTGATCATCAAGTGGCAACAAATTTGTCGGAAAAAAAAAAAAAATTACAATGGTCACTATCCATAGAAAGGACAGGAAATGTGTCAAAAAGGGAAAAACAAGGCTAACTGCTCTTTCTTTGATACTTCCAGGAGTCACTCCAGGTACTGGGCAATGAATCCCACAGATTGACAGAGGAGTCATTTGACATCACACCTGGTGGTGAGCTCATTCTCAACGAGGCAGCAGATGATGGGTTCAGTCCTGAGAGTGTGGCCGACAGCTCAACTTTGAAGCTGAGAGGACAGGCCTTTACAAACACAGGTAAACCGGACATATTAGCATGTGGGAGACAGGTTTTACAGCTTATTTGGTGCCAAACGGCTTTGAATATTGGTGAAAAATAACACTTAAAGTACTCGTTCGGATTTTCAGTGTAATCATGTGTAGTGATTAATTCTCTGTTTATTGTGAGTTGTCACGTGGTAGAGATACATTCTGCTCCTTTGTTTACATTGTGGAACGCACTGCCTTGTGAACAATAAAATTCATACAACATGTGTTGATATTGTGTAGCTTATGAGTGTAACAGTAATGTCAGGCAAGGCAAGAGGGTAGAGTGATTACTGTTTGATGCATCTCAATTGAAAAGACAAGTTGCTTTGTGCTTTGATGCCTTTAGTTTCCTGCTGACCCGCAGAGTCATGCCCCATTGCTGGTACAAGGGACATCAAACTTGTGTGGTGAAAATTTCTGCTTCTTTAAAAAGATTATGAAGTGAACAGTATTGCCCTTCATCAACAGTAAGCTAACCAACCAAAAGATAAAATCTGACGTCATGTAAAGCAGTTTTACATCGTCAAAGTTGACAAAAATAGGCATTGTTGTATCTTTATGAGTTCTTAAGTGGGTAGTATTCATTGGTGGAGTCAACAGAATTCATTTAAAATTTCATATTTATAAGTAGGAACATTACTCTTTCATTCCTCTCAACGTGAGAATGGTGTCAGCCTTACCGCCACCAGAGTGCGGTTTCAAGTATCCTACTGCAAAGTTCCACACATTTATGCTGGCTCACCCACAGTGGGCAGGGCGGCATCGCCTGAGTGTGGATGAAGTAGTGTATAGCCTCAGTAATATAAGGACAAAATCGAACATAACTCAGCTTCTAAGACTGGCTCCATAAAGCGAGTTTTCAATAGTGGAACGATGAAAATACTTATCCATTTAAAACCAGTCAGAGAAATATATAATGGCAAACTAAAGGTATTTTGACTGAAAAATATTATTGATTTACACTGAGTTTCGAGACAATGCTATGTAGTTCTAAATTATATCTTGTGTGAAATAATCTAAATGAACACATGAACACAATGAACACATGAACACAACTTATAGGGCTGTACTCATGGAAAACATGAGAATGTCAAGATGGCCACTGAACAGTTTTAGTTTGCAGTGGATACTGCAGACTGATGGGATAAAAACGAGGCAATATTGGAGCGGAGAATAACCAGTACCACTAGCGTGGGAAATTCATATGGGCCCACGATGAAGAGGAATTTCCCTGGGCTGTCACTTTAACTGCTTTAAGCGCTAGTTTATGACTTGGGCGGTGGGCAACTAAATGAACACTGTAGGGCTGGTTTGAATAGCCGTCTCACACACACACATGCACACCTGCTCATGCACAATCACTCATGCCCATACATATGCAGTCTGGTACGCACATAAACCCAGATGGAAAATCGCTAAAAGTGTGCGATTGAATCATGAACATTGCAAGCATCATTAACACTGTACAATCAACTATCTGTGCTTTGCTTTTTGACTCTGCCTTTACCCTGGAGTAGCCTAACTACATCTGATCTGCTATTACACAGGCCTGAGACATGAATAGTTTGCTGAAGATCACAGATATAGTCGCTGCAATTTCACAATGCTTGTTGTCTAGGCATACCTATTTGTATCTTAGGTATGACAAAATTTCTTCAAAATCAAGTTTGGTTGAATTTTTTTTGACAGTAATTCTATCTGAGGATATCATAGATTTTCACAGTTTCGCCATGTCCATTGACAACACAGAAATATGAGAATGTCATAAGTCATCTGTATCATTAGTATGGCTGTTTGTTTTCTATGCTTTTCTCTATTTGCCATCATGATGCATGAAAACACATTTTTAAAAATCTTCAAAATCAATTTTACCATATTTATTTATGGCTGTCACAAATCTTCTTCAAAGTCCATCCATCAATCCATTAATTCATGTGTACATCTGCCCACACATCCATTTGTCCTTCTGACTATCCATCCATCCAGCCAGCCATCCATCCTTCCATCCATCCATCCATCCAGCTATCCATGTGATATAAAGCTATTATAGATTGATCTTTATAATTCATTTCCAGCCCCACCTGTGGCAGCTATGGGCTATGACACTGAGTGTGAACAAGCCATTGAAAACATGGCAGCCGGACGTCCTGTGCACGTCATCCAGTTGTACAAACCAGAGAACAAATCGCTGGGATTTTCTGTTGTCGGATTCAAAAAGGAGAGCAAGCTAGGCATCTATATCCAGGATATCCAGCCAGGCGGCATCGCAGCACAGTAAGTAGTGTCATATCTGTTACCAGGGATGTCAAACTTCTGACTTTAAGTCAGAAAACTGATTTTTTGGTAGTGACGTAATTTACTTATATTTTTGTTTTGTTGGTTCACTAAAAGTTGTTCTTGACCTGTTGTTAAACTGTCTTTTTTGACAGTGGCATGGGCGAAAATGAAAAGAAAAATATCCTTTTTGCACAATCGTTGACACCCCCACTTAAAAAGAAAAAATGAGAGTTTTCTAACTTTTTCATTACATCAGTTTGACATCCTTGTGTTATCTAATTGAATGTCTATCTCCATTGCATATTTGCAATGTTCTGGCAATTTTGTCAAGCTCCAGTGATACTCTGTCACTCCAGAGCTTCAAGATACAAAGAATAAACAATCTGACATATGGTCGCTTTCAGATAAATTTCTGAGTACAATATTTATTTGACTCTTCATGCTCTCTGAGACTACTGTTTGGGATTATGTTTCATTCAATTTTAAGATTTGAGTTCAGAAAAAAATAGTAATGATCTATTTTTTAGTAGGAGTTAGTCTTGAAATCCTGTAATTCTTTTGGAGGAAATTTTTTGGAGATGAAAGGGAGGAATGGGTGAAGGGAATTCACAATAGTTGACTGAAGTTTGCATGTCAGATAAAACATTGCACTCTTGTTGTCATTGTGGTTTTGTTTGTTTGTTTATTGTTTTTTTTTTTTTTTGTTGCTCTTGTGGAGAATAGAGCCTCCTGACTAAATCTGGGCCTAAAAATAACAATTTCAAGTAAAACACCAGGTCATGTCACAATGAGAGCATGCAGAGAGAAGTCATGGAAACGTTGCCTCAAAATGCAGAAAACACTAGATAATTCATATGTTGACCACTGACCTGTCCACATTAGTCACCAGTAGTACTGATGTTCACCAGTGGTACTGATGTCCCGTCAGTCCATTCGTACTGTATCTCTGTCACACAGGGTAACCTGTGAATTGGGATTGGTTTTTTGTTTTTTAATTTTTTTTTTGTAACAGACCCATTTTTCCCATTTACCAGACAAAAGATGTTTAGGACAAGCAGTAAAACAAGAGAAAATATGTTTGCTTTCTTTACATGAAACACGTACATATAGATGTGACACGATGAAATCAAACTCTTGCCAAATTTTGAGCAAATGGAGTTATTGGTGTCACTGTGAAGATTATTCCTCCCTCTTTCTGGATGTAAAAAAAATGTTTGTTCTAACTTTAGTAGAAGTCGAGATATTGGCAATTAAAGATGATGGGGGTGACTTGTTGCTGCAGCTGAAGTTACTTAGAAAATGACCGCTCCTTTTGCTAATTGTTCTTAATCTTTATCAGGCCATACCATCAAATTACAATTTTTTGGCTTTTACTCAATCTATTTCAGCAAGTCTATTTCTGTCATGCATTTTAGGATTGATATAAAAGGGTCCTGTAAAGAAACAAAAACATGCCACAAAAAGTCATTGACTCTTGAAAATCGCATGATTTTGTGTAATGCCTCCGTTTGACGAGCACCTGATTTCATTGTGTCGCCTCTCACATCAGTAAAAAACTCAGAAAACCTCATTGTTTAAGAAACATGTTTTCTTCTTCTTGTAGTAATTTTATCAGATTTTTTTAAAACGTGAACAGTCTTTCTATTTACACTGCTTGTTCAATACTTTTCATGTCTTACAAGGGGAAGTAACACAGCTGGTCGAAAGAAATCTCCAGTGATTCAATCCGACTTCTCTCGCACAGCCAATCTTGCGCAAAATTTATATAACACAATCACACTCACTGTTCATCTCCCACATAGTTGAGATTTGTATTATTACGTGAGTAACTGGCTAGAAGTCAATCAATCACTTTTATACCATGAACTTTCCAATCTTTCTTTAGCTCAGGTCGACATTTCCATGTCAGTTACGTAACTCTTGCAGAACTTGGAGACAATGAAAAACTGCTTTTATTTATTGATTATCTCCCTTGTGTGTTCTGACCTTAATCCTCTTCTCTCTTTTTTTTTTTTTCCTCTCGGTTATACACATCTCTCTTGTTTTTTTTTAAGAATTTGTGTGTGTGTGTGTGTGATTTTTGAAGTTTTCTCTTTTTTTTTTGATAGTGGGATCTGTATGGAATAAAAAAAATATCTATATTTATGTGTCCCGGTACTTGGGCTGCAAACACTTGGTCCTCTATCCAGATCAGCTAAGCTAAGGTAATAAGATAGTAATAGGTGGGTATCAAATACTGGTTATAATATTATGTCATACAATTTACAGTGCATTCCAGACACTAGTTTTTATCTCCAGAAACAAAACAGAACATTTTTTAGTGGCCAGCACTTCATGTACACATTTGATAACTTGTCAGTGAAATCCAGTTGTGTAAGAGGTGCGGGGAACTCCATTTGGTAATTTTGTGGGTACACATTTTTTTTTTTTTATCTCCAAAACTTAGTAACATATTGATGGTAGGGAGATATGTATAGGATGGGGGAAATTTTATTTCCTCGTTATGTGCATACCTAGACTAGTCTTGCTAGTGATATGGATTTTTTCTCTCTTCATATACAAACATTCATATAGTGCTAGCTGTATAATTCTTAAAGAATTTTTGTCAGGATCGCATTAGCCAACTTATTCCCATTCATCTCTATGACCAAACATTCATACGCCGCCATCCTCTGAGCTATTTTATATACTTTCGCATACTTCACTACCATTTTTTGTTTTTGATTTTTTTGTTTTTGATGGGTCATATTCTTTTCCAATTTAGTCGAGCAAGAAGCCACCAGAACTTCTTTGATCAGGGATGACCATCTTGGCAGTTTGATGTTTTCCCTTTAGCCCGTAGATGAGATAATAATATCTAAGTGTATCTGATGTAGAGATTCATCTGTCGATGATATAGATAGATGCTTGTGGTGGAGGATTATATCGTTACACTAAATTAGAGAATCATTTCCCGTAGACTAATGCGAAAATGTCACCATCACCCAGACAGGCTCCTTGTGGGCTCCACAGGGGTGGTTCGTAATGATTTCTTTGTAAGACATTACCTAGACTGTGAGATCACGCTTCTCTCAAGGTTAATATGACTTTATCAGTTCTGTGACGATGTTCACCTTAACAAGAAGGATGAATCATCGCAATGTATTTTGCTTCCATGGTATCTATCTATCTGTCTGTCTGTCTGTCTGTCTGTCTGTCTGTCAGTCTATATTTCTATCTATCTATCTGCTTGTCTGTCCGTCCATCTGTCTGTCTGTCTGTCTATCTATATTTCTATCTGTCTGTCTGCTTGTCTGTCCGTCCATATGTCTGTCTGTATATAAATACGTACCCATCTATCATTTCCGAAGTCGAGAATCAAGAAAATACAATTTGCCGCGGAAAAAAAAATGGCAGCACGGTAATAGGCATAAATTTGCCTCAGGATTAACAAATAATTGCTGACTATTCTAATACAATAATATATATTTAAGTACATATATTATTTTTGCAAGACACTTTTTTTCTACCGGTGTGTATAATGTACTACACGACCGATGCTCAGCAATTGTTGCTCATTCGATATTGTGGTAATTTTTCTCTCAGCCTACAATAACCCACGTATGCTGGGCAATGATTTTTTAATCCATACATTTTTTTAAATCCATACTTTATGCATACTTTTATATTGGAGCTGGGATATAAGACCCGGCTGAGCATGTCTATTGATTCTCTTTCTTTCTTTCTTTCTTTCCTTCTTTCTGTCTTTCTTCCTTTCTTTCTTTTTGTACATTTCTTTGTGCAATTTCTGCTTCGCTTATCATGCTCACAGGTCTCTTTGAGAATGTCAAAGAACTCGAGTTGCCTATTGAATGAAAGTTTGAGTGACAGCTTGCTTGCCGTTATGAACAATAATTTAATAACAACAGTAATAACAAATAATGAAAGATTGTTATGCCCCAGGAAGCAGATGTCCGACGTTTCCTCTGTTTTGTTTATCAACCAGTGTGTTCTGTTTGTCAACCAGTCTGTTTGTTGAACTGTCTTTTATGCTGCCTGCCTGTCTCTTAGTCTGTCTGTCTATTGGCGTGTCTGTCTGTTGGTTATGTTTACCTGACCTGCCTGACGGCCTGCCCCCCTGTTGAGGGTTGTTGCTCCGTGTCAGTGAGATCCACCATAGCTATCTCATCGTGTCTAGATTCATATGTGCCCCTTTGCGACTACAGCACTGGTTTATCAGAAATGCTCTCTTTCTACAATTCCAGTCGAGAATACATCGTCCCATCTTCTTGTTTACCATCTAATGCGGGACATTAAATTTGATTGATACGTGAGCGCACGTAATACTGGCTTTTGGTGCACATCCACAGGCATGTCTTTGCTGTAGAGAGTGGATGAATATCCGTATATATATATATATATTATACATGTATACATATATATTACACATACTTGCTCGAGTCAAAGGCATGGTGGCTGTATTTTATTTGAGCATTTAAGAGAACAGGATGGATGGACGCATGCGTAGTTGGATGGGTGGGCGGATTGATGGATGGATAAATAGTTGGATAGGTGGAGGGAAGAATGGGTTGATGGATGGATGGATGGGTGGATGGACGGACTGATTCATCGATAGATGGATGGAAGAATGGATGGATGGACGGACAGACGGACGGACTGATTCATGGATGGATGGGTGGAAGGATAGATGGATGGATAAATAGATGGGTAGATGGATGAATGGTTGGTTGATTGGTTAGGTGACTGGGTGGATAAATAGATTGATTGGTGGATGGACGAGCCGATGAATAAATATTGTGAATGAACGGCTAGATTAGTGGATAGGGGAAAAAATCAATCTGCGATAAAGAATCGGATGGATGCTTAAATATTTAAGATCGATCAACTCAGTACTTAAAAGTGACTTAAGCAGAATATGGTATCATAATCAGGGGCAATTGAGAAAAGTTTTGACAAAACTAGGTCAGAATAGGTGGATGCTAAAAAAAAACCAGTTAAATGGCTCAATTTTAGCGGCGTGGATTGGCCATTTTCGCTTACGATTACGAAATCAACAAGGGGAGATCGTTTCGCAGATTATCTGCCCCTCCCAAAAGAGGAATACCTGTAATGGGAGATCATTTCGATCAGCCCTGGTACACCCCTTGCCAGACAAAAGAGATTTTAGCAATCAATGTAAAGAGGAAATAAATCGTTCTACATCTTGTCATTCGAAAGAGTGATTACCAAAACATTTGATAAAATTATAACAATAAGAAGAAAACATTCTCTTTACATCATAATTTTTCTGGAATTTTTCTTGGCGTATGTTTGACGCAGAGGGCACAAAAAGTTTGTTTTTTTTTTCCCCCTCTTTACATTGCTTGTTCAATCCCTCTTTTGTCTGGTGAAGGGAAGTAATAGGACTGAGCACAACGATCTCCCATTATCTTTATAAAGGAATTAAAGAACGAGAAAATAATTATATTATTATGGAGATAGTTTTTAAGGGGAAATGCACGTCAGAGAGTGTTTTGACTTTTCTGTGTATGTTGCAATGATTTTCCTATTCTGTGCCGAGTCATGAACTTGACAGTCGTCACTGTCACTGTGCACCGTAGCCTTCGTTTAGAATGCACCCCCTCGGTATGTTGACATTTTGTGGCATTTGGCGTTGCAAGGGTAAACATCGAAGTTTATGACATATATGGTGCTCCAGCAGTCACAATGTCATAGAGAAGAGGAGGTTTGGTATATTAGATAACTGGAGGGGGGAGGGGGGTTGAGACTGAAGAGGCGGTGACTAGTTGTTGTTGTTGTTTTTCATAGGTGTTACTATTGTTAATAAGAATGACAGATTGTTGGCAGGATCAGTTGGATGGTAAGGGAGGACAGGGAACAGTGGTCGAAAAGAAAAGAGGAGGAGTAAACGTTAAAAAAAAAGGTGGGCGGGGGGGGGGGGCAGTAACGGAGAGAGTGGTATTGTCAGGGTTAGGAAGGTTGAAAGGGAAAGGGGGAAAAATTGATACGGAATGACTCTGAAAATGTCTTGGAGATACAGGCTGGTTAGACAGCTGAGAAAATGACACATTTGTCACCGATCAACAAATGAATGAATTGATCCATGAGTGATAATAGTCTATGGATGGGTGGATGAGGAGATGGACTGAAGGACCAATGGATGGATAGATGGATAGATAGATAGATAGATAGATAGATCTAGATAGATAGATAGATAGATAGATAGATAGATAGATAGATAGATAGAT
>JBCAUA010296586.1:0-19570 GCA_038406235.1 Peronia verruculata | reverse complement strand
TATCTATCTATCTATCTATCTATCTATCTATCTATCTATCTATCTATCTATCTATCTATCTATCTATCTATCTGCCCATCGGTTCTTATCTGCGTTCATCTATCCTCCTGTCCCTCGTCTGTTTGTCTATCTGTCTGTCTGGCGGTCTGTTTGTCGGGAGGTCTGGCGGTCTGTCTCCCTGTCTCAAACAATATCCATTGTGTGTGTCTATCGTTTTTCCTTTGCCTCTTTGCTTTTCAGAATTTCATCCAGCCCAGACATAATGAGAAAATACGGAGCTGTCACGGTTTCAAAACAATTGAATGTCAATAACGACTTATGATTCCATGTCGCATTTTTATTTTGACGACATTTGACCATAAAAACTGAGAACATCTCAAAGCACAATATGTGGCTGCTTTGAAAACCATGAAGAATTTACATCTATGAGATAGGTCGTCTAGAATTCTCCGAATTGTATATGAAATGCGTTTGCTTCATAATCCCGCCGATAGTTTTTACCCTCTATATTTTACAGAAACAGAAGTTTGGCTTTGGGTAAACTGTGGTGCATAAAAAGGCAGGGTAAAAGTAATGGTAACATGACATTCATATATTCAAATCAATGCAGATATAGGGCTTAAAATAATAGTTTGTGCAGTGTCCCTTGCATCAAAATCACTAGATCTTTTTAAAATGACGAAAGGAACAGACCAAGAAGCCAGCATGCCAGACCACCAGGAAACTGTCCATCCACTCAATGCCTGTCATAGTCTGCACGTGAAACTTCTCCGCTTTGATGTCGTCGTCGCTCCCATCCGATGCGTCATCATCCATCCTGTCAGCATCTCCCGCATCCATATTCTCTGTGGAAGTGCACGCTGTTTATTTCAATATTGTCTAATATGCGTGATGAAGGGATGGGAGAAAACGGGAGGAGGAGAGGAGGGAGGAGAGAGAGATTTTTGCCAAAAAAAAAAATAGATTTGTTTCCATCACGAGAACGGCTGGAAATACCCGTCTGATGTTAGCAGGAGGGTTCAAACACTGCAAACTGTTCACTGTCACTGACATAGAAAAACACATGAACAATGCAAGGGACCGGTGACAATTGTTGTCGGATTTCATGGTGGAGCGGTAAAAAAACATCGGTGAGTTTTCGATTTTAAGCAACAAATATCAGTGACTATTCTTTTTTAAGCACGGGGCGACAAACACTTCACCGGGGATTTTCAGATTTTTGCTTAGTCGAATAAAAACAATTTGATACACATTTTTTGCTTTCTCTTAAAAGTTTTGCCTCTTTAGAATATTAAAATAGTTTTGAAAATCGTACATCCATTCTAACATGCTGATCACTGGTCAATAAATGGATGTCTTGGTGTACTGTCAACCAGGTTTTGACTTCCTCTAGTTACGATATGCAGTGGTAGATCACCACTATTTGAAAGGAAACGAGGAAATGTCGAATAGCAAACTTGACTGTGACCTGTGTAACAAGATCTTGAACCCGGATGCAGGGGATGGACATTGGATTATCACTCTGAGACAAAGCAAACTCACGATGACGAAGAATATCAGTGTAATCTTTCACCAGGTGCTCTAAAATGAAGGAAACTCGCAATAGGCTTATGGATTCGAAAACTGCTGAATGGATCCATAAAAATTTGGCACACAACATTGTTGTATATATGGATCTGTGTTTCTATGTATATAAACCTAAACAAAAGAAAAGCTTCTTATCTTTGATGTTATTCTAGAAATTCGATATTAATTGCAAAATAAATTCGCGAGGCTGCTTGATCCGAATTGTACGTTCGATAGTATGATGCGTTCAAAACACGTTTTCTTTGAGTAACATTCAGTTTAGTCAACCAGAATATCAGCATCGAGGTGTGCATGCTTTGCTATGCGCTTTAGGTCGTAGGGAAGTATAAAATATTTCCCATATAGGCGGTGGATTCTCTTCTGGTCCTCTTTTATTTCTGTTGATTCAAAGCAGCTGTGAACTACCTGCCACAGTAAAGGTCAAGACACTCTCGGTTTTTGACATGTAAACCACATTATTATAGACCCCCTAGAACCCGGAAGTGTTTCTATGGTAGTCCTTTTCGGGATAGGGAGTTAGGAGCAAGACTGGGAAAAGACGAACGAAAAACCATGAAAAGGCGAAAAAGAAGGTTCAACGGGAGGGGACGGAGGCTGGAGAGAGAGAGATTTTTTTCCCCTGGTCATTTCTCTTGAAACGGAGAGAGCTATGCTTAGATCTATCTATCTATTTCTCTTCGAAACTCAGAAGATAATAACGTTTGAATTTTATGGAAATCTCATTTCGGGCAAATTTCCTTATATATTCATGCTTCAGCATCTAATATGAAAGATAATATTCCTAAGTGCTCTTGATTGAATGGTTGTTGATGGCTATGATGTCCACTACCTTACATGGAGATTTCTGCTTAATTTCATATATCAAACTGTGATCTTAATTACTCCCACTATGACTAATTTGATGACAATTTCTTTTTATGTAAAAGTAATCACATACGCCTTTCAATGTCAAGCTAAATAATAATATTGATGATAAAAACAACTATGACGGCGGCAATGCTGACAATATAATAGTAACAGAAATAATAAAAAGTAGATCTAATAGCCATAGTGATAATGACAATTTGATAACCGTAATATTAATCACAACAGCAACACTAATAATAACAACAACAGCTACAGAAACACCCGCAAAAATGCATATATATAATAGGAGACCAGATAGAGTAACAACATAACATAACAATAACGACAATAACATAACAATAACATAACAATAACGACAATAATAATATTTACATTCAACCTTGATCTCAATATCTTTATCCCTACAGATATAATGTATTTGCTATATGTATCCCCAAAATGCTTAATGGGAAAGGGGAGGGGAATGTGGGTCCTGGGACTCATTTTCGATAAGATGATTTTAACTATTAACATCGAATCTGGCAAGGCCAAATTAGAAGAAAACAATCGAAAACAAACTGGAATCAGTTGCCATGTCAACGGCCGCCAACTTGGATGTTGGTAACAAATATAGTGCAACTTTACTATAAATAGGATTCTACATTTTTAAGCCGAATTGCCCGACATTTAGGTTTTCAATTTCTAAAAATTTTTCTTTATAATCGGCTAATCCCCCCCCCCCCACACACACACAACCTTTTAAAATTAGTAAGTGGGAAGATCATGGCGTTTCGAAAATTTGGCCCCAAAATCTTAAACCTCTTTTAAAAAAATGTAAATTTTATTGAATCTTTTTTGTTTTGTTTTGATTTGTTTTCATGCCAAATTTCATGACAATTGCTGCAGAAAAAAAAAAAGTAGATCATATTTTTGTGGTGAAAAATCTCATTTTGAGAAAAAGGCGTAATCATAAGGAGTTTTTACGTCGAGCTTTCAACTTCAAAACACGTTTGTTTCACATGCTAGATTTCTCTCTATGACTTCCATGTCGTATTTTTCCTTTTACTGGGCAACTGCTCATGTATTTTATCCATTTTTGCACCCTTCCCCCTACGGCTCAAAGATGTTCCCGTAGGTCAGTATTAGGATCCTGACAGGTCCTTATCTGGCCGCCATGTCTTCGTCGCTATAAAATAAAAGTGTTTGACCTTGCTGTGACAGATAGTATAGTATTGTAACCTGAAACAGCAGAGATATTCTAAATTCCGTGAGAAGTTCAGTTCAGGGCATCTGGTGGAATTGTTGATTCTTTGGAGTGGTCAGACCTCAAATGGTCATCTGATGTCCATTCCTGACACTGAATCTCCCATATTGGTGGAGGAGAACGTAATGAAGTCTTCCATGGATCATTTGCCAATAGAAAGCAAAATATTGTCGATCTGAGCCAGGGCTTGAATGACAGAGATGCTGGTCAGTTTTTGAATGAACAGCCTTAGAACACATTAGAGTGGACATATTAACTTGCCTATGCTGGTTTTATATTCAGGAAACGCACTTACGGGAACACAAGAAGCTGTATCTTGTATTATTTTTTTTTCTTGGCAAACTTTTGATTTCAACAACCCCCTAATACTTCTATCATATTTTACGCGTGGCTAATGACAACTCTGCTCAGACGGACACCTAATGATTGGGAGGAATTGTGGATTATTTAGATAATATAGCGATCATACACAGGTTGTTAAAATTTATAATCTTTGACAGGGAAGTCAAAGGTTAAACAGAAAAAGTTATAGATGCTATAAATGTTAACTGTTTCTTGAGCATATGATCATATGAATACCTCAATATGATTTGGATGCTTGTACCGATGCCAGCGTAATTCATAAGTAAGTGATGAGGTATCCGATGGTGATGATGTCGGTGTTGTGGCAATGATTGTGCATAACTTTCCTCTTACTGAAGTTATATGATGGCCTTGATGATGGCAGTAAGGGAGCTAGCGATAGTACAATAAAGATATTTAATAATCTCTTACCCATTTCATCATTCGCCGGACCGGGATCGTCGTCATCATCGTTGTCTTCTTCAATAGCAGCTCTGCTGCTATTGTTATTTCTGTTATTACTCTCTAAGGTATTCATTTTGGTGCTGATAGAAATGAGCAGCTTTTTCTCACAATCATTGCCTGCAGCATAAACTGATCCATGAAAGCTACTGGCAGGAAGAATAACTCTGTAGGTCCTGTTTAGGATTAAATTGCTAAAGTCGTTGATAATAGTCAAAATGTTGCTCCGAGCATGACATTCTTCTCCAAAACAGAGAACACTACCTCTTTTGATCAATTGTATTTGTTTGCTGGGTCTGTTCAGGTTAACTTTACAGGAGAATTCGCTAGTTTTGGCCAAACGTTGATCACCGTGGTATTCTATTTGCAATGGCATATACATCATATTGTCCTCTGAGGAAACTATTTGCCCCATTAATGAACCACGATAATTGTATTCACTATTCACGACATGTGTGGCAGCTGAATTTGTTCTAAAGTGCCCAATATAAACTTCACTTATGAGCGATTCGCCTACACTTGTCTGCCCATTCGTTTGCCTCTCTATACTTTGTTCCAGCAAAGTTTTCAGTGTTGATCTTCTTTGATCCTGACAATGACAATTATCCAGTATAGCGGCGTTTTGAAATTCTAGTTCAATTTGTATTAAAACATTCCCAATACTGTCAAATAGATAGCATTTGTTTATACTGGAACTGACATCATGCTGTACAATTAAATTAGTCTTGCAATTGTTTGACCTCCATTTAAAATAATCAGAAATGTTCTCTTCAGCGATATTCTTTCGTCGAGCATAAAAATATGATCCTGAGGTTATTAGATTTTTCTTTAGTCTTGTGCCTTTCAAGATGCCAGCACTAGGTATTTCATAGTTAGAATGGATAACAATTGTAAGTGAAATTAAATGCCACTCAGAAAGGTATAATAGATGTGAGTGACTCTGCCACTCCGAAGCTCTTTTGTAGTTCTGTTCAACATGCATACATTTCTCAGGATCGGAAAAAATACTGTTCATCAGTGTGGGGTAGCAAGGTTGAATATCGACATGTAAGACTTTACTTTCGTTCCTTGCACTGTGATTGAGAATGAAATATGGTTTGCACTGATCTACCCCAGTACTTGCCATGACCACCAACCTTTAATTTCTGCAAAGCCTTGACAAAAACAAACTATTGAGAAAGTGCCTTTTTCCCTCACAGGAATGTTTGTCCATAAATAACTTCGGGTTGGAGAGGAAAGACATTAACGTCTTCTTAACCCGGTGGAAATTGTTCCTGTGAAACTGGAGTGAATTCCGTAATTGTGACCCTGAGAAGACAGACCTCATCTACAAATGTCGCTTGTGGTCATCTCATATTTTGCCCAAATTGAGGCTTATTGAGAATTTGGAACCATAACTTTTTTCTGATGTCTAAATAATAGGCCTACACATTTTCAACACAGAATAAAGCAAACCGTCACAAAAATCCTTGAGCTTCGGGTAAGACTTAGAAAATTTAGTTTGTACTGAGATAACCTGAGATACCTTCATATGTAAATTGTTTTGTTTGTTTTTGCTCTGGTTCAACTGCACATTAGCACAATAACGGCTATATTTTGTCTAACACGGTGGGTACCTTACACATTAGAAGGCTGATCAAAGTGTTTTATAGGTAAAGTGTAAACGCTGAACGGACAACGAGCGGATGGGTAAAAAAAAAATATCAAAATGTGTATACAAATTTGAGTAATCAAAGATTGTATAGTAAAAGTAAAAAGATGGATGTAAGCAATTTTGCGCAATTTTACGGATCGTCGCATGCTTATCAAGTTATGTGTTTACGTAGTGATGTTAGAATTTGTCGTAGACCAACCTGGCGTAAAAAGCTGAGGATGGCCTGCGGCTTCGTTTCATCAAATAAGTCCTTCAGAAAACGTCTCGAGAATTGGGCTTCTTGAGCGTCTCTGAAGTCGGCGCAGTCGATTAGTATGTGTGCAATTGCTGTCAGTTGACAGTGTAGACCACACACCGAGGGAGCATTTCTCTTCTAAAAAGAAGAGAATGAATGGGGTAAGAGTGACCACCTGGTCTCATCTCTGCGACTGAGCAGACCCTGGCCAAGGTCCAAGATCTGATTGGATAGAGTAGAGTTTGTTTGCAGTCTGTTGATTCCATCGTTGTTGCCATGCGATTTGATGTACTCGTTGATGATCAGCCTGAGATACAGACAGGGGAGCTAAAATCAGGCCGACCATGACGATCGAATCCGCTGCCTCATTTTCTGCAATACCCACGTGAATACACACCAGAATGCCGATCCATGCCGCAAACCTGCTGAATAGACTTTGACGGCATTGCAGGAGATGATTATTCTATCATCCCTAAAGGTGGGGTTATTCAGGGCCTGGAGTAGGGACAGATAGTCTGAAAAGATCAGGAAATTGTTTTGTGTGGGCTTACTCATGGTGTCTAAAGCCATATCAATGGCTCAGCCGTGAAGATGGATGATTTTGGATTGAGGCCACAGCATGTGTTCCCCAGGACAGAGCATGAGCCGGCCCTGACGGCTTTGTCGTCCTTGGAACAGTCTGTGAACAAATGCTCGGAATCAGGGCGATCAGAGATCACCCCTGCAAGCACTCTTCAAAGACCTCCCTGGGGGTGTCTCGTTTAGTTCCCGCTGATAGGTCAAAGATCACGCGTTGTCTTTGGATCCGCAACGGCGGGACCCTTGGTACTGGGTTAAATCTCACCTCACCCAGTCCGATCCCAGCCTCCGCTAGCAAAGACCGAAAGCGGACGCCAAAGGTGGGAGATCTTTCGAACATGTCCACGAAGCTGGATTTGAAGACAAGTTGGGTTTTCTGGGTGTGATAACTTTTTGAATCCATACTGATTTGTCCCTTCTGTTACGGAGAGAGTGGTCATTGGCCGCAACGTTTAGACTCTCCGATGGGGACGTGCGATATGCCCCCAGAGATAGTCTGAGGCCTTGGTGGTGGACAGTGTCGAGTTTTTGACTGTAGCATTGGTCGACCGAGCCGTAGAAATGCTACCGTAGTCTAGGTAAGGACGAACAAAAGAACGGTGCAGGCGCAGCATAGACTCTGTATCATCACCACATCCCACACCTGATACCGTCTTAGGTATGTTGAGTGCGTTGGAGGAAGTGGCTCTCAGGTAATTGATATGGCGAATGAAGGTCCGTTTTCGATCAAATGTCACACCCAAAAATTTGGTTTCATCCCTTGACCGGGATCCTGATTTCTCTGGGAGAACAGATCGGATTCCTGCAGTGCAGCCTTTTTCTGCAAAAATGAACGGCTGCACTTTTCTTTGTGGAAAACTTAAAAACCATTTGTATCCGTCCATCCCTGGGGGGAGTCCAAGGTTGCCTGAAGTTGTCTCTCAACGGTAGGCATCCTCTGGGCCCTGTAGCAGATGAGAAAGTCATCTACATACAGGGAACAATTGACCCCTAGCAAGCCCATCTGCGATGGAGTTGATTTTTTGATGTTAAACAGCGTGGGCGAGAAGACGCTCCCCTGTGGAACTCCCTCTTCCTGTTCAAAAGAATCGGAAAGAGTAGAAATACCACTCGCTCAGGAAGTTCTGAATGAAATTGGGAAGATTACCACTGAAACCCAGCCGATGCAAACCCCTCAAAATACCGAATTTCCACGTGGTGTCGAAGGCCCTCTCCAAATCGAAGAAGATCGCCATTACGTGTTGCCGTTGAACAAAGGCTTCTCGGACAAAAATTTCCAGGCTGACGAAAGAATGGTCTGTCGTGGAGCGCTTTGCCCGAAAGCCGCACTGAAAGGCCGAAAGATACTGTTTGTCCTCTAAGACCCAGTTCAAACGATAGTTCACCAACCGCTCCATCAGTTTACATAGACAACTAATAACTGTGATGGGGCATAAGTTGAAGGGATTCGTATAGAGCTGCGCATCGCCGCGGTCAGGGTCGTTACGCAGTAAGGCTGATGGGCAGAAACTGTTGGTTTAGCATTGAATTTAATCTCATAAATGACGATTACGAGAAAACCAAGAAACGCAGCGACATGCGGTTTTCACTAAAAACTGTTTAAAAATATATAGATTGTCATACTGTAAAAAAAAACTTTTCCTATTCTACCTAAGGTTTTCCTTAAACGATAAAAGTTGCAAGCATTTCATTTGGTATTAGTGCACAATTGGCATCCTGGTTCGTTTTGATTAGTTTTGAAATGATATATGTCTACGAAGCATTACATCTTAATTTGAGTGTGTTATTTTTGCTATTACTTTACCTCTATAAATTACTGTAAGAGCACATTTCATTCATTTTTTTTTTTTTTTATCTGAACATTTTGATTGTTAGGGAAAGGAAACAAATTGATAAACAATTAATCAAAGTCCAGTCATTTCTTGACTCTTTACTGATCAATAATAATCGGGAGAGGGGAAGCAGGAAGAGGAAAAAGAAGGGGGTGGGGGGGGGGGGTACCGGTCCTAGGCACACAAGCGGCCCCGACATCTCTGGATTCTGTAAACATAATGTTGACTAGTTATTACATGTCTAAGCTCTGTGCACACCGTGTCAAACGAATGATGGATAGAATAAAAATACGCCCGATAAATGTATGACAACAGATAGCGTTATCGCATATTTTGCAGCCGTAGGAATGAATCAATGAAAATAAAGGAGAAATTTATACGATATAATGTACTATATTTTTTTCATAAATTTTGGCGAAAACCGTATATTTGAAAGTTTCCTGTTTTTTGTTGTTGTTTTTTTTTTTTTTGTAATCGTCAATAAAAGACTGAATTCAACGCCGAGTATTATAATTCTAGCCCACCAATGTGTATCCACACTACAAGCGGCGAGCATCTGAGTGACCCCGTTGAACAGCTTTATGGTCTTTCGCAGGGTTGAGAATAGGCACTAGGATGTCCTGATGCCAAAATGGAAGGAACATGCCTGTGGACCACAGCTGATTGAACAGAGTCAAAAGAGAGGTCAGAGACTCCGGCGGAAGATGCTTGAGGATCTGAATTTGATCCGGGCCCGGAGGCTAGGATGCAGCTCGTCCATGGTGGTTGTAAGGCACGGAGAAAGGAATCATGAAATCGATTCTCTCTTTCTCGACAGTGGCCTTGTATTTCTGAAAGGCGGCAGAGTAAAGCTGGTTGGAGGAGCTTGACACAAGCGCCGCGCTGACCTCATTGGTGACATCCTCCTGCTCTTCATACTTAAATTAATGCACGTCTACAACACGAATCCATTAGTACGTCTGTGACTGACTAGGCAAAGAAATTGAAATACTGCCGTTGTTATTAAAATTCAACATAAACATGGTTTCGGCAATGTTATGATCAGCCCCCTGAATTAATAATGCTCCCTTAGTTCGAGATCCTGCGACATCCTCTGAAGGTTACAGATGAGTAATTGTATCTTATATCATGTTCATTATATCTCTGGTATCGGTCACAAGTATGTCTAAGTTAAGTATATTTCCGCATGATGAAGTGGTCGAACTATTCTACCACTGATTTTTTTTTTTGTTTTTGTATAATTATAGGGCGAATTCTCTGGGTACTTAATTAATCTTTTTTACTGCCTTTTTTTTTTTTCAGAAACAGGAACAGCATAGTGATTTGTGATATTATAAGCTATCGTGAATAGCTTACTTATAAGTAAATAGACTAGTATTCTTCCCTGCATCTCCCTTGCAAGAAAATATGCTGTGAAGAATGTTGGTCAGCATTGCTAATCGCGACCGTCGATCAAGCATTTCGCATCAGAAATCTACTTTGGATGCTGTTCTCAGTTAGGTATCAATAGTTTGATACCGGTACTGGTCCCACACGGGTATATCTCTTTCTCAAATCTTTGCTAGAAAAGCTGTAGCTGTAAACCTGAACAAGGAAAGCTGTTGCTGTAAACCTGAACAATCTTCCCTGAGCATTTGCTACAACATCTCAATTAGCATCGCGCTAAAAAAAAAAAAAAAGCGCAACTGGCGAACCGGATGGAAGGACGCCTGCGGCACTGAGTACGATTGTGAATTTCCAATCCATGCGTATGGTGCGCATGGCGTTATTGCTCGAGCGCGTCGCATTGTGGTTCAATGAAAAATATACACCTACACAGGCAAGGTCATGATGCAAGCCTATTCAATAACTCAAAAGTTGAATCGAAACTAGGGACTTCATTCGTGATATCGTGGACTTTTCAAAAACAATTGCTTCATTCCATTTCACTTCAGTGCAACGGAACGGTATTGCTATTTTATTATCCTTATCGCTCCTGAAAAATGCTCCTGAAAAGTGACACTAATTCACGGTGCAAGTCGGCCACTACTTTTATTATACTAATATATACTATTAGTAATAATGACTATGCGCATTAACCGTCGAACCAATAATACCGAATTTTATTTCGAGTATTCACTTGGACTCAGCAGGGACAAATCAACTGTTGAAAGCCGTGCAATGGAGACACGATGGCTTGGCTTTAAGTGTTTCTCGACATCTTAGTCTCTAAGTTAGCGTCGATTATTAGTGTGTACAGTTTATTCGATATATATCTATACAGTATATATATATTTATTATATATTATATTTCACGACAACTATTGCCAATTTGTTGCATGCATGTGTGTGTATTTGGAGGAAGGAGGAAGAAGGGGGGGGGGGTGTCACAGGGAAGGTAATTCAAATGTCACTCACAGTGTTAATCCTACAGTTAATTTTACTTGAGGAAAATCAAACCAAAACAGCCTTACTTATTAATAACTACTTATACCGCCATTCGTATTTATTTTATTTATTTATTTATCGCCTCCCAAAGTCTAACCAATCCTCCATCGTCGTGGAAGGTGGAAACGGACAAAATAGGGGATTGCCGGGTTTGGAAAATGTATGGCGTGGGTATTACCCACATGACCGCTACGGTAGCCATGAAGACCATTTTGGGTCACCCTGAAACGCCCGTCTAACGGCAATTTGGTGAAGCTACGACAGGCCTAGCAGGCCGGTGGTGGATTAACTACTGCTCAAGAATTAAAAAGGAGAAAGACATGGACGGATCAAGACGGAAAACGGGCCAGAAAAGGAAATTAACAACGAGAAAGAACGAGCACTTGGAATGTGTATGCAATCAGAGACGAGACGTCATTGACTTCATGAAGGAGAATAACGGTGATGGGGATCTCAGACTGCTGACGGGAGGGAACTGGAATCAAATTGATCAGTGAGGACTATGTCCGGATTTGGAGTGGTGTGGATGTGACAACAAGGGCAAAACATGGCGTCGGTTTTGTCCTGCACCCGGATACAGCAAAGAATGTGTCGGAAACAGATTTTATCTCTGAGAGGGTCATCAACATCCGAGTAAAAAGACAACAGAGGATCTTAAACTCATCCAAGCTTACGCTCCTTGCAATGCATCTTACAGAGAAGAAGAAAAGGGGGAATTCTTTGAGACGATGGCAGACACCATAAGCACAGTCCCAGACAGGGGAGAACTTCTTGCCATGGGAGATTTTAATGGAAGAGTGGGCAAGAGAAGAGCATCCTGAGACTTGCATCCTGGCCCATACAATGACAGAGTGCAATTACAACGGAGAATAGCTCTTAGCAGTGTGTGCAGAGTACGGGCTGTGGATCACAAATACTTTTTACTAAGACAGATACAAACTTGGTACAGACAGAATGATCTGAATGTGTCATCACTAATAGATTTCATCCTGACACGAACAAAAGAACCGAGCAGAGTCACAGACGCGAGATCCATCTCAAACACAGCTTTGGACACTGACCACCGTCCTGTGATTATATTCACGAAGCAGCGAAGGGAAAGAACAAGGAGAAAGAAGAGGAAAGCGCCAGACAGACAGATCAACTTAAGAAAACTCCAGAAGGAAGAAATACGACAGGAAGTGGAGACAGGAGCCACAAAGAAGCTGGAAGATGAAGAAAGTACAGACATGACAGCAGAAGAAGCATGGTTAGTGTGCAAGAACACAATGAAAGAGACACTCAGTAAAGCCTGTGGCACAAAGAACGCAGGTGAAGCAGACAGCTTGGTGGAATGACAAAGTAAGGGAGGCTATCAAAGAAAAGAAGAAGTTGTACAGGATGTGGGTGAAATCAAAGCTGGATGAGGACTATGTGAAATATAGACTGGCAAGACGACATAGCAAAGTGATAGTCAAAAGCGCAAAGGAACAGTCATGGAAGGAATACGGCGAGGAATTAAATGAACTGTGCAAACACTTACCACGACAGTCCTATAAAAGTATCAAATCAATGAGACTACGAGACGAGTCACACAGCCCAACAACAATGGTCAACGCCAAAGATGGGAACCCTCTCAGTGAGGAAGACAGCATCAAAAGCAGATGGCAGGAATATTTCAAGGAACTTCTCAACCCAAGAAGCCAAGGAAATACACAGAGTGTGTTTCAGCCACGTTACCCAGAAGAAGAACCAAAGAGGTACAACAAGCACCGAAGACCAGCCCACGAAACAAGGCAGCGGGCATTGATGCCATTACAACCGAGGCCTTCAGGGCATGTGAAGAAACAGGACTCACCAGGCTGACCACAGTATTCCAGAAAGCATGGACAGAGATGAAAGTCCTGGAACTTTGGAAGCGTGCAATTGTGGTACCACTCTTGAAAAAGAAGGGCAGCAAGGGAGACTGCAGCACGTACAGAGGAACGTCCCTCCTGAGCTACACAAGCAAGGTGTACGCAAAGATCTTAGAACAGCGTACAAGGAACAAGGTGGAACCATTACTAGGTGAAGCGCAGATGGGCTTTAGAAAAGGGCGAAGGTGTACAGACGCTATCTTCGTTCTCAGACAAGGAGCGAAAAGACAATTGAGCCAACAAAGAACTGAATCTCGTCTTCGTACGTTTGACCGAGTAGACAGAAACAAGCTGTGGTTTGAAGAATACAGCATTAGGGAACAACAACTGGACAAAATCAGTCATCTACACCAACAGAATAAGCGCACTCAAAACGGACTCACTGACTGGTTCGATGAGTCATCCGGAGTGCGGCAAGAGTATATGTTATCACCGTTACTTTTCATTATATAAATGGACAAAATCACGAAAGTAGCAAACCCCAACTCAGAAGACCTGAACGAGATGCTGCCCGCAGACGACCAGTGTCTGGAAAAAGAGCAACTTCAAGATCAGCACCAGCAAAACCGAGACGATGAAGGTTAGCAGAACACCTGGCGACCTCAAAACCAGCATCAACGGAACGCTACTGAAACGCGTCAGCGAGTTCAAGTATATCGACAGTATTTTCTCAGATGACGGAAGTCTCAACAGAGAGATTAAGACTAGAGTACAGAAGGTCAACAGCGTCAGCTACCATCTTTCCCCACTCCTCAAACATTCCAACATTCCCATTGAGACCAGAGCCAAACTCATTAGCTCTATCTTTATCGCCACCTTAACCTATTAGATACATGTACTTGTGAGATGAAATGCCTCAGGGGAGCCGTCAATAAGACCAGACAGGATGATCAGCAACACCAGGATCACGAAATGATGGGAACAACACCTGTCCCCAACCACATCCAGAAGCAAACAATCAGGTGGTTTGGACATCTAACACGCACGGCTTCCCACCAGCTTGCCAACAAAGCATAATAATACAGGTAACAGAAGAGCATCAGGGAACAAGGCAAGGGGGAAGACCAAGGAAGATATGGATCGACGGTATGAAAGAAACCCTGAAGAACCACAACATCCCACCCAGCCAGACCGTCCAACCTGCCAGAGACCGAAAGCTCTTTTTCTCCTCGACTCTCTAAACGGTACAAAGAGGACAGACAAAAGAAGAAGAAAGATATATTTATCTCGTCTATGTACATATATTTATTTATTCAGTGTTTTACTCAGTTATTATCCCTTTACATATTAGCGATGTCATTGTGTTTCCCACAAGTGTCATGAAAAAGTAGAGGAGGCTAGGGAATTAGAATTTTAAAAAGTCTCCTCTGCAAAATAATAACGCGTCCGTAGGCCTACATCTGCGATGACCGTAGGCATAGAAGCAGCAAGTATGCTATAGACAAGAAAAATACTGACACATGACATAAAAATATCTTCCACCCACATGAAAATAACAAAGATATATATAATTTATATATATATATATATTTATTTATTTATTTATATATAAAAATATATATGTATAAATATATATATATATTAATTAAAAAAAAAAAAGAATATCGTTCAAGGTGTGTGCAAGGGCATGTATGTATGTATAGTGTGTGTGTGTTGGGGGGGGGGGGGGCTCATAACATTAAATGGGCCACAATCAGGCCAAGGGACGTAATAATGAAATAAAATAACGGCGATTGCCAGAACATTTTAGACTTTTCTGTGTGGTTAAAATCATCAAGCTATGCATTTTGCCAATTTGTATAAAGGTTTGCTTGATGAAAAATGGTAAAAACAAAAAATGACAAGACATAATCATGTATGAAAATACAGAGAAAGAAAACAAATTTTGTATTTTATATCCCCTCTGGGTTTAGGTTATTAATTAATTTTCAGTTAACTAAGAGGTTTGTCAAAATGTAGAAATAATTTTGCCTCTGCCAAAAGAGAAAATCTGGCAATCCAGAATCGACGATCTGAACCGATGTTGTCAAATCAAGGAGGTAGGCTAGGCCTCAAGATCTGAAATTAGACTCGAGCAATATTATCAAGTAGATAAATGTATATGTGTTGGTTCTATGCAGTTACCGTTCGCACTGTCTCATGTAGGAGCTATTTATGTCTTTGGGAACATTAATTTGATAGATTTGATTTAGTTCTAGAGATCTATAGATCTAGAAATCTAGTTCTAGATCTAGAGGTCTAGAATAGATCTAGATCTAGATCTAGAGTCTAGACTACATTGTAAATAAGCCATGTTGACATGTTGTGGAGTAGATTCTATCATACAGGCCAAATATTTTATAAGGTTCATCAACATGTACTGCATAGATTTCTATACAAATGAATTATGTGGGTTTGAATTGTGTAGCACTCTTTTTGATAACGGTAGGCCTATAGGAATTTTGGGGAGAAATACTTATACCGTACACAACACTAATAGATCTAGTTGACTAACGGAGTGCCAAATTTGCAGCAGTACTGCGAATAGCTTTTTTTGTTTTTCTTAAGCCTTTCAATCCTAAGAGATAGGATTATCTCGGCTTTTAGAATGCCAATTTTTTCTGAGAAATTTTGTGGGTAGAAATTGGGAATTCGGAAATTTTGCCTGGACGGAAGTGACTTCGGAAGTGTAGAAAATCACCTCCGTAGACTCAAGTTAGGCCTATTTAGGTGTATAATTTTGACCTACTTTAGAAACAGTTGATTCTGATAAGAATAATGGCAGACACACCAGGACAGTCAACTGTTGTGTTACTGAGACTATTAGACCTAGAATCGTTTGCAGTTGCTGAGCCATTTTCTTAAATTAACAGCTCATCTAGATTTTAGTCGGCGCCTTTTCGGCTGTTCAAACCCCTACTTATTTGGCTATATTAAGTGCCCACCAAATAATAGAACAACCCCGCTGGCTTAACCTGATGGGACCCTTGACCACCGCAAGTCCACCCTAACGCTAATATGTAGATCCTACAAGCAGGTAACGAACCTCCCTAACGCTAACATGTATGAGACCCTCAACCAGCGCAAGTCCAGCCTATCGCTAACATGTAGGTCCGATGAGCCGAAAAAGTAGAGGTGGGAACAGCTGACAAAGTGCCTTATAGTCTAGGTCTGGAGACAGAATCTAGATCTTGTCTATGCAGTTGAAAAACGTATCAGAAATGCTGTTTAGAAAAAATAATCAAGGACAATTTATGAGACAGCTACCCTGTCCTGCGCCCCAAGAGTGAACTGCGCTTCAGTTAATGTTCAAGTTGTTAAAGCCATAGTCTTCGGAAGGAACTGTCGTAGGTTCCAAAGGTAGGAAGCCCCATGGAGCCGATTCCACTTTTTAAATCAGTTTAGTTTTAGGATTTTAGTAGGTCAAAATTCTACACCTAAATAACGCCAACTGGAGTCTACGGAGGTGATTTTTTACACTTCCGAAGTCACTTCCGCCTGGACAGCGGCACTCAGGCCTACTCTTCCATCGATTTTCGACTGCCAAGAGTTCTTTAACGTGCGTAACGTACACAAGGGACCTCCGAAATATATTCGCCCTTATCTGAGAAGGCTAGACATCGGGCTTCCCTACCCACAAGAAGCCAGGGAACATTGAGTCACTGAAAAAAATGCGGGTTTTCAGTCTTCTTGTCCTGTCATCCCCCAATGCAGAACCCGTGAGTCGATCCCGGCTGCTCCATGAGCAGACACCATACTCATTGAGCCACTGCATCCGTTCTATGAATAGCAAGTACGCCGCGGAGCTCTTATTCACAGTACTAAGCAAGGGGAAGTCACTCCTTATTTGCAGTACTACTTCATTATCCATAACTTTGCTGTCGTAAAAGTGTCAATTTGTTTTCTCAGAAATTGTATCATACAATAAATTAAAAACAAAAATAATAACAATAAATGATTTTTAAAAGCGATTGTTCATAATTCCCGACAGGGACTAAAATCGGCAATTTTCTTTTTCGCATTGACTGTAGAACCATTTTCCGAGACCATTCTGACGTGAAACCTAGTAGAGCTTCATAATAAGTCAATATTGATGCACATTCAACGATGGCATGTATTGTGCCATTCTGATGTGTGAGTGGGGTCATTTGAGTCAAAGGGAAACATTTAGAGGCTTAGTGCCAGTGCTGCCATCCAGACTGATAAGTTGACAGTTCACTGCAGGAGATTCTTGCATCTCAGGGCTCATTCGCAGCCTTGAGTTAAATTTGAGCAAACATATTCAGAACGGATCTTACAGATATTTAAGTTTTAATAACAAAATTAGCAGTTTCCAGCTGCTTTAACACACATAATGTTTGAGAAAATGGCATATTGACATATTGTATTGGCATACTGACATATTGTATGTCAGTGTGGCCTGTCATAACCAGAGACTAAATCTGAACTGCTACAGAGCAAAGTAGTTTTTGTCTCACAAGTAAGATTAAGAGAGAAATTGCTGTTACATTATAAATTGCACTTACCTAATTTGTATCAAAATAATCAAAAGTAAATAGAAAAAGATAGTTTTCTTGCTATAGCTGCTTGACTGAAATTTTTCACAGAATAATTAATTTTGCAAATTGCAAAATATGAAACATTTTTTTAGATTTAATCAAAATTGTTAGATTACAAGACACAAACAAAAATTATTGTTTATACTGCTGAGGGGGTTCCACCATCTTGAAAGGAAAACAGACCAAATCTGACTATATCAATATATTTACAATTTAAACATCAGTCCATTTGTCAGTTCAGCAGAGAACAGTGAATGCAAGGTGTCTTAATTTTTATAGCATGACGAAGTTGCAGTGCATTCCCAATTTAGCCATCAAAATTGCTTGGAAATTAGATTGGATTGTTTGTTTGCAGTAACTTGATGAAAGTCTTGCCCTGAGTAGAAATGTGCCAGATACAATTATGTACAAATGTTCTTTGTAGTCTCTTATTCATTTCAAGGACAACTGACCTTTAAGTAAGACCAACTTTCAATGGGTAGTGTTACATGATATTGGATTACCTTAAACTTGATATAGTGAGAAGTTAACTGTATTGTGAGCACCAAAGTTAGCCTCAGAGGAATGTGATTTTTATCGAGAAAAAATCTTAATTATTCACCCAAAATGACTGTTGAAAGTGAATTGTTGGAATTTCCTGAATTTTTTACCTTCAGTATTATGCTATGTTCCCAGTCGTCTTCACAATACATGAACTCCCTAAGTCTATATTTGCAGCCTTCACTATGGAAATTAGTGAAATTGCAGAATGTAATAGGGTTATGAAGCAGTCAACAATTTTGGTAGAATTGCCCATTGTGATTAAGTATCAAGATTTTCAAACTGATGAACTTGAATTTTTTTATTGGAGGTATTTTTCAATTCAGTTTCAAATAATGATCAGAGAGGAATTTTAATAATTTTTTTAAAAATAGATTTTACAAATTTCTTTGTAAAATGCATGTAATCACAAATTGTCCATAAATTTTGATCCCAAATCTCAAATTTCTCTAAAAATATGAAAATATAACAGCTGCCTCTGGTAAATTTTTTATATTGATTTGTTCTTCTGTTCAAGCCAATTATG
Organism: Peronia verruculata; assembly: GCA_038406235.1. Lineage (NCBI taxonomy): Eukaryota > Metazoa > Mollusca > Gastropoda > Systellommatophora > Onchidiidae > Peronia > Peronia verruculata. The sequence continues at coordinate 843 of JBCAUA010296586.1, read as the reverse complement.
GTATTGCTCACGAGATTTAAAAAAAATAAATAAATAAAAAGAAAGATTGCACAGTATGTTGTGAGAATCTTCATTCCGAGAAAAATACATTTAACTTAAATCTTTTTTGAAAATGGTTCCTCAGAAGATACTGAAGTTCCCTGAGCCTAAAAATGAACTTCATCCCCTACGTGTTATTCACCATAATATGATGATTTTGTGCCAAAAGTGTACTTTGTGATTGTCCAGACTCTCGTAATCTTGTGCTTGTTACATGACTGATGAACAGGGTTGGACATGGATGATATTTTATTCAAATCTGTCATTTCATTATTACTGCAAGATGTTTCACCCTTTTTTTTTTATGTGTTATTTCTCATGATCACTAAATATGAATTTAAACACTACCTAGAGCGCACTACCCCACTAGATCTATTACTCTTATCATTCATTTTATTTAACTAGATGAGTATTATGGACTAGTACTGCTCTTCTCACTAAGGATGCCTAAATTCATGTAGGCAAATAAACATACATAGAATCTAAATTATCTGTACTTTTTTACATTAAATTGAAGGTTGTATGATGTAAAGCATATGATGCTTAAGCCAAGGTCGGCAGTGAAAGCCAAAATCCACATTTTTGAGTTGAGCAATCTTTTGATGATGATAATATGATGATGTTCATGATTTATAAGAAGAGTAGTGCTGGTGATATTTCATGGCATGATATCTTGCCTAAGATGAGAAAAATCAAATGTGGGTCAAATTTTGGCTTCTTTAGATTTTGTTAAGGCCAAGGTCGGCAGTGAAAGCCAAAATCCACATTTTTGAGTTGAGCAATCTTTTAATGCTGTAAATGTGT
>JBCAUA010296477.1:0-19571 GCA_038406235.1 Peronia verruculata | reverse complement strand
AGATAGATAGATAGATAGATAGATAGATAGATAGATAGATAGATAGATAGATAGATAGATAGATAGATAGATAATGAATAAAAAGGCAAACAGATAGATAAGGTTACTTACTAGTTGACAGACTAACCTATTTATAGATGGCCGATTCAGTGACGTCTAATACATTCTTAGTTTTATTTATAATTGTTGGAGGACAGCGAATGCCCTTTGAAAAACGACAAACTGCTGAGATATTTACCAGATCGTATGCTGGGAATTGATTTTGTGAGCGTTACGTCTTACAGAGGCGAGCAATGGTACTCTGTCAGAAGTATCTTATATCAAAACCATATCAAAACATACAAGAAGAGGAGAGTCAGGAATGTTTAACGGCAAGCTAATGTTAGATCATAATTGACAACAATAGGAATAGGAATGGCGATATCAAATTAATACAATAATTGTCTTAACGATAATAATTTAGAAGAACAACAATAATAAGGATAGAATAATGATAATGGTAATGTCACATTAATACATACTAATAATAATGGTAATAATAATGATAAAAATCTGCTGTGCTTATAATTATCCTTCATGAACTTATCGAACAATGAAAATTTGCAGGAGAAAGATGATCTCTGAACTATTCTGTTTTATTCTTTTTGAAAAGATAATCTGTCCTCAAAACTGGCTACAGGTGATGCCGCAAGCAAGCAAGAAATTTCACTTTCCCGCCTGTTGCAAAAGGTCTCGAACTGACAAATCATAAATATCTGGAACCTTTTCGGAAACAAAATGAGCTACATGGTTGTTCTTCGAAATAGAGCACCTGAATGGTCCATATTTGTCTTGCTCTCCACCCGGCTCTCGATCTACTTGTCTGTCTGTCTATCTTTCTATCTCTCTGTCTACCTATGTGTGCCTATTATATTGTATATTATATTATAATTTCTTTAAATCAATTATTAATAATTTTTAAACAACTTAAAAAAAACAATTGTAACAATCAGTTTTCGTTTCAAGTAACTAATAGTAAAACGTCAAACGACGTATTACCAATATATGACATCACATTCGCTTGATCCGTCCCACAATCAATGACAACTCGTGACCCACTCAGTAACAAACAGCTTCCACTACCACAGTCGGCGTCATCGCAGGCACCAACATGGTACCAACAGAACAACAGCATAGCAAATGACAAGGTTACAGAAATCATTCGTTTTTACGTGTCTTTGCCAGCCAGAATGAGTCCCAAGTCACTGGACTCCGAGAGATCGAGGGTTGAATGAGATGAAGGTGATCGTGTTTTATCTGGCTTTTCAGTCTTTTTATTAAAACTATCTCAGTCGTTAGGATGAAGCTAATTTGGTATTGGCGTGTTTATACTACAGATATATATATAAATACTCATTTCTAATAAAACACAAAATTGCTCCCTTTATGGGCAGATTGCAAAGAATTGGAAATCAGGATGTTGTGAAGTGAGCCTTTACATTGATTTGGCTAAATTATTCTTTTTTGCATATTTTTTTTTTGTCTTGATTTTAGCCAGTGTTAAGGGGGTCAACCACTGTCTTTTCTATTAACAGAATGCCTGACCGCAGGTAAGTGTATGAATCAAAGCTTTACGTGATAGTGACAGCCCAGTTTGGTGGAAAATCGACATGCGACTCATTTTGATTGACTGCGAGACAACTGGTATGGTCTTGACCAACAAGAACTTATAGAGGGAATCATCCAGCTTTCCGGAATCTGGCTCAAAGGATCCTTGTTAACAGTGTCTGGTCAAAGACATTTCACAGAGCATTTAAACACATTTGTAGCAGTCTGAACATGTCACCCTCCAATGTCACATATCTGGGGCTCTGTGTAAGTCAGTCCTAAGGTGAACATAATTATTTGATTTGGAATAAAATGTATATCATAAACAAGTAAAGTTTGAGAATACTTTTAAATCACTAACACAGGCTCAAGAGAGGTATTCTCTGCTTTCATATGAGACTGTGTAAAGGTCCTGGAAAATCACCATAGGACAATTATTCAAAATGTTTCTTGCATTTGACAACTGGCTTGTCACATACGATAAGCTTGTCTAGAGCACTGCACAGATATTCCAGTGTTGGGGCCTGGTCTATCGGCCTTATAGAGCTGAAAAACTATAATAACTCTGACAATTTCATGGGGAAAAAGCGACGGGGAATCTGCCATTTTTGTGAAAAGAGATCATATGTACCAAATTTGGTCAGGGTCAAATTTTTATTTCTGTATGCACATACTGATTGTTTCTGAGTAGTGAATAACATTTTCAATTTTATTTAATTTTATTTTTGAATTACGTTCATTCTTGCCAGAGTAGCCCGCTGTATGAACCATTCATTAGGTGCAGAAGAAAGTTGTCTGATTCCTCTGTGAGGATGCAAATTCGGATCTTAAATTCTTTCTGCTAGTACGTCGGGGCTGAAGGAGGAATGGAATACAATGTTGATGAATAATGTTCAGTGAGAGAACTGAATGAGAGATAATGGTAATAGTAATGAGTAAATAATAATAGTTGTCATGTCATATTGTAACAATTAGAGATTAATATCAGGTGGTAGGTTGTAGGAGTACTGAGGAAATGGTGGAGCAGATAAAAAAATGTCAAGATAATATACCAACAGGGCTGATGATGATAATATGGAGATAATGTTTGAAGAGTAATAAGCACCAGTTGTATATAATGCGTGTACAATGACAATTAAAAGTTAATACAGGTGAGGACTTTGAGCCTTGCCATAACGTTCAGCCTACTCCACTATCGCTTGTTTAAGAGAATGGCAATTATTATGACTCTCAAGGCAGTATATTATCACACCACTGATACTGCAGTGTTTTACGAAAGGAATCTCAATCTACTACTTTATCTATTTCAAAGCAATGCATGGCACGTCATTCATAGTAATGTACTGTCATTCAACCTAGAATTGTGTACTATTGCATCCATCTGAAAGTAACATATTAGTATTACCATACTACTCTCAGGCTGATGCATTTACCCCTTCTCTGAAAATTAAGAGGATCACAAAGTCACCAACTCTGCTCTTCAAGCCTTGTTCATGTTCGACTGGAGTAATGCATTATTGATACGTTGATTTAGAAATTGCATTTGCGCTACGTTCAAGGTAATGCATTACATTTCTGGATCAAAGTAATATAAAAATCACTACTCATAAGGTCTTGCTTTTGTTCGACTAGGGAAATGCAATATTGATAAATTGATGTATAAAAAACACATTGACATTTTCGATCTGATCAATGTTGAATTTGTTTAATGATCCCCTGTTTCCTCCCGGAGTAGATATAGCTCAGAAAAGCAGTGTCCTGACGTCTCTAGCCGACAAACACTGCCAATGATAGGATAGATTGTAGAAAAAAAAATCAGGCAGGCTGAATATTTAAGCCTATCGGTCAGTTTGAAATTAGATCCATCCATTTTTGTCATTCACATTGATGTTAGTTGTTCCGTTTCAGTCCAAACTGTCATTTCGGCCTGGGTGTGTAAGTTTCTTAACCCTCTAAGACTTGAAGCGGCCTTATAAAGCAAACTAATTATATACCTCTAAACCAGAGTCGGATTTGCATAACGTCACTATGAAATCATTTTTTTTCTGCGCTGAGTAAATATAGAAAAATACAATTCGTATTGAAAGGCTGTGCATAAAATTATACAGTTTTCACCATGTAAATTTCTCCAACGCATTTCATTGATACTAGAGAGCTAATTAAATAAAAGTTCATTACCGACCCATTCTGATGGGTCCTTCGGATATTGACAGGACTGGAGTGAACAACAATTAAAAAAAAAAAAAAATTAAGAAGAAGACAAAGATTTGTAGATTTATGCAGATACAGAATCCTTGATGACTGACAAAGTGGGCAAAAATAAATAGACGTTTAATAAACACATGCAGTGATTAAGGTCCCAAATTGAACGGAAATATGAAATTTTTATCTGTATGTAGAAGGAATAAAGTATCTTTTTGTAATAGGAGCATGTCCTTTAGAGACGCAAAACTTCCCCAAAACAGAAAAGAAAGCAAGCTCATAGCAGATTGCCACACCATCCTGTCATCGATCTCATACAGTTGTTGAACTGTCATGAACAGGCTCTCTCTCTATGTGTATGTGTCTGTGGATCTATGTGGTGTGGACATATGGCCGGGTGTGTAGTGTGTGGAGGTTTGTTATGTGTGTGTCTCTGTGCATGTGATGTGTACACTAGTGTTTGTATATGTATGTGTGTAAATGTTTTCACAAGCTGGCGTTTATTTTCATATCCGTGTGAATGTTACCCCACTTCTTTCATCTGCTTTTCCACTTCTCATCCTATCTGAAGTGCTTTTTTTTTTTTACTTTGAGCTTTTTTCTTCGTGCCTCTCTTGTCTCTACTTGTTGACCTGTTTTTTTCTTTCAATCTGCACACGGAATGGAAACTGGTAATATTTTTCGCTATTTTTATAGGCTCTTTTTCTTTATTTGTCTCAGACATTTTTGCGAATGCCTAGCTTGACAGGAATATAAATGGCAGTGAACTAGTAACTGAATGAATAACTGAATGAGTATATTTGATGGCTTTCTATTACATTAGGCAAAGCCAGAATTCCTTACGTAGCGTAAATGACTAAGTTTATCATACACAGCCAAACTCTTGCCGATCTTTGCAGTATTTCCATCTGGGGTCAGCAAGCATTTACACGGTCAATATAAACGGTCTAAGAGCATAATAATACGCGCTGTTAATCTTAATTCCATTGTTCTTGCATAATTATGTGCGAAAAAGGATCTGTTATCTTTCCGCCCTTCATCACTCAATCTTAGAAAGCTTGCATGATCTATGAAACCAATTACTTTACTTTCTTTCTTTTTTTTTTATCAGATACATTCCTTGACAATAATATGGGAACTGATAAGGCCCGAATCCTTGCAGACAAATGTCAAGGTTTGTGCTAGCATTTTCCCCCCAGAATATCAAGGATGCAAAGAAAATTATTGCTGGGAAATAATATATGGGAAACAACAATTTCATCCTGATGATAGGCCAGATTTTAAAGTATCTAATAAGACAGGAAGTACAGTTAAGTAAACTAATTTTAATTCTTCTCTGCTTCCAGAGTGTTGGTTAATAAAAGCTCAGTCATTTTGTCATTAAAAAAAAAAAAAAAACTGTGCTTGCTACAGATGTAATAACACATCTAGCAGGTGTTTACAAAACGTCTAAAATTTTGGTTAATTTGACATTTCTTAGAAACAATAGATTGATAATCTTGTATATTCAAACTGTGTTCATAAAGTTATTACTGGACATACCAACCACATTTTAATATTTCCTCAAATCACGATGACAAAGGGAAGAAACCACAGGCCGACCAGGATCACGTGGAAAAACAAAACTAATCGCACTTCTGCTGGAAATTAGAACCAATATTCCAAACCTTCTCAAGATCTCAGAAACCAACCAACCAACCAACCAACCAACCAACCAACCAACCAACCAACCAACCAACCAACCAACCAACCAACCAACCAACTGATCAACCAACCAACCAACCAACCAACCAACCAACCAACCAACCAACCAACCAACCAACCAACCAAAGATGTTAACATAACAACGTAGCTATCGCTCCGGGGTCAGCATACAAGACACTAATCATTCCTTTCCAGTTACGCTTGGAGAATTACGACATCCCCCACGGTCTAGACAACCCATATGTTCGAAGGCTGGAGATCTCCCAGCTAGACTTTTAACTTCTGCTTTACTGGAAAGACAAACTGACAGCTGGACGATAAAATTGACATCATTCTCTTTTCCTTGATTTCCTCCAGTTTTCCACTATTTGTTTGTCTGTTTCTTTTTTTTACATTTTTGCTCCCGTCTAGACGAACTTTGTGTTCAGGATTATCTGACAAGAACAAAGTCGGTATTTTTTATGCTGAGATTTAGAACCAGTTATTGAACTAGTTCTAGTAATATTGAGAAATAAAACAATGATTACATAATACGCTGTATTTCTGTTTCAGCTCATTTATTAATTCACAACAGTTGACATTGAGGATGGCTGATTTACTCCGCCAGCGTCCGAGCAATATGACGCAATCCAGCACCCTTTGATGTAAGTACGAGATCCATTGTACTTTTCGGTTGAACTGCTAAATCTCTCTCTCTCACACCATGCCATAATTTGTCCTGGTCTTTTTTCTCCCCCAAGCATAAGAAAAACGGTGGTTGGTAAAGATCAGACTGCAAGATAAATTTGGGTATTCTGAGATGCCGGAAGTAAAGTATGGAAAAGTGATTTATACGTTCTTGTGACACTGGAAAGTTAACATATAAAGATCCATTGTGTCACATTCTTTCGACCCTGACAGACTCTCTGGTAACTTTATGTTTAATGACAGACCCTATCACCTGTTTGGCTGCTCTTATCTCCAAAGTCCTCACTGCTTTTCACACCTCACTCTGCTCACTTGTGGAGAAATATCTGTGTGCGATAGGTCTCTCAACGACACTTCAGAACATCAGCATTGCTTTTCTTTTGCCTCTTCGTCTCAAATGTGATTTCAAACAGGTTGAATAAAACGACTGAAGACTACAATATAAACGAAAGCAAACCTCAGTAAAACATGACATTTCCGAGTTCTGTAAATTACTTTGATTATCGTACCCGCACTCAGCAGTTCCTACTTATCAAAACATATCCTGAGGTGTATAGTTCTCTATTTCATTTTGACATTAGAAAGCACCAACATTCTTCGACAACTGGTCATGCCCAAGTATTTACGAATGAATCACATAAACAAGAAACGTGTATCCTCTATGCGCAAAAGTGCAGACAGTCGATATGCGGCATTCTAGACACTTTCTCTATTTCTATTTTGGCCTTAAGCCTTTCAACCCTAAGAAAGTAGGATGATTATTTTTGCTGAAAATCTTTATGGGTAGGTATTTGGAGTTTAAAAATTGTGCACGGACAGCGGCACTTCTCCTACTCGTATGCCATTTTGAACTGCCGAAATGTATTTCTCCGAAATATACTCACCGTTATCGGAGAAGGCTAGCTTTCGGACTTCCCTACTCAAAGGAAGTCAGGGAACCGTTCAGTCATTGAAAAAAAAAAATGCCACTTTTTGATCATCGTATCCCTCCATCCTCCAGCGGGAGGACCCGCGGATCGATCCCAGCCACAATCTCACGACGTGAGTTGTTTTCACCATGAGGCAGATGGCAAAACACATAGCCATGGAGACCCCCAAGACTCTTTATCCTGTCGTCTGTAAGCTTCTATATCCCCACCCCTCTGAGATGTGCCATATACCCTTACCCAATAATAATAATAATAATAATAATAATAATAATATAATAATAATAATAATAATAATAATAATATAATAAATAAACAATAATAATTTTTAAAAACGATCAAAAATTTAAAAAAAAAATTAAAAAAAAAATAAAAAAAATAAAAAAATAAATAAATAAAAATAAAACAATCACGAGGTCTAAGCTGTGGTCAATCCATTTCACCATAGCCGAACATATAACAAAATCAATTCAACTTGTCGTTTTTTCAAGATAACAACAACAACAAAATAGTCAAATAAAAGATAATTTTTACCTTGCAAATTAGAGAGACACAGATTTTGCCAAAGGCAGAGAGACTGTATTAATTTTTACAACTGGAAAACACACCCACACACAAACACCCCTCCCCCCCCCCCCCCCACACACACACACAAAAACTGCTAAGAAATCTGATGAAAATAAGATATAGAGGAAAGTCATTATTCCTACCACTGCAGGCCATGGCTGAGTACAACATTATGCTTTTTTTTTTTTTTTGTCCCGGGAAAAGACCATGGAGTAAAATGTCACACAACCGAACAAATGGCAGCAGACAGTCATCAATAATTGCACGTATCTACAATCCTGGTGGGAGCATAGCAAACTGGGATTAGTGGGACGTACAGAGTGAAACCATGGCAACATTTGGCTTTCAGAATCAAGTCTCTATTAAACTGATTAACCAGCTATCTCCATCTCTGTGAAAGAATAATCTGTCTCGGGGACGTGACGGGAGACTAAAGTCAACTTCATTCTGGAAACTTGTCAAGCAAAAGAATCACTTATCTCTTTTGTTCCTTATCCTTGTAAAATAAATGTTAGATCTTCCTGTGATAGTTCGCTGGTGGAGGCAAAGAAAGTGATGCAGTGAAAGTAGCAAGATTTTACCAAAAGATGATGTTCTGTGTCAGTTCCATGCGTTCTTTATGAAGAATTAGGACTCTTTTATGCTGCTGAGAAAACATAAATGATAGCTGCTGCTGCGCTAGGTTCTTTAATCATCTTTCAACCTCCTGGTGGAGGCTATCTCGATAGTTATAGTTGCTGCATTCTGACCCAAAGGACTGCTTCCAAATCGCACTTTTGACATGAGATGATGGTTTCTTACCATACAAAGAAGGACAAAACCTTCGAAATCCATTCCTGAGAAATGAAAATTGATATTATGGCAAATTTCTTAAGCGACTACTTTTAGGGCATCATCTCATAATTGCCATGTAATTCTACGATGTAAAGAAAATGCCTACTTTTATACAAATATAAAATGAATATTAATAAGTTAAGCAACGGCCCCAGTGTTGTAGTTTTTGCCTAGTATTTTTTTTCTTTTACATAATAAAGTAAAGATATACAAGAATTTATCATCCGAAAGTATGGGATATTCGTCAATCGATAACCGACTATTCCCACTAAAGTATCGGGCGTTTCTGACCCCATTCTGACCCACGCCAACAGAAATGAAGCTGCTGTAGGTATCACCGGCTCTCCAGATGGTTTGTGATAATTTCCGGACAACAGTGGTAACACAACTCCTTCGTTTTGCTCCAACTTTAGATATTGTGTCATAATATTACTAGTACTAATCCGCCTCTCCCCTTCCCTGCAGCTCCACTTCTTCTGAAACAGATCGCGTTCCCTTGACAACAGCCACAAACATACAGGCAGACACACACAAACACACTTGCACACAAACACACACTCGGGCAGACACATCGCATATTATAGTCAATGGGGAGAAAAATTGTCAGGCTATGGCTGCAAAAACAGATTTTTCTCAGAGAAGTATCCAGGACGTCTGAACATGGCATTATATTGGTCCCTCTATCAGACAGCCTGTACAATAAAGTAGATCCTGGGATTTGCCGTTTTCTCTTCCCTTTCATTTTTGAAATTCACCTATTTTCCATGCCTTTGGCATTGCCCGACTATAAAATGGCGTGTGATAAAGTAAATCCTAGCGTTTACCATTATCCCCTCCATTTTCCCTCTATGCCTGCCTTTTTTTCACCCCTTTGTCCTCTGGCCCAGGGCAGATCCAGCGCCTGTCAGATGGTAATAATCTGCACGAGACGCTCCCGCTCATTCTTTCCCACACGTTCATAGATCCCTCCAGGGCACGAGCTCTATCCTGTTTAGCGAGTGGTTCAGCCCGTGCTGAGATTGGATGCCGGCAAGAATATTGCGCCAAATCATTTGTGTACCGCGCCTGGGACAAGGTTGAACACAGTAAGTGTGTTAGGGCCTGGCTGATTCAACACAGTGAGCGTTTTATGGCTTTGTCGATTCTTGGAGCTCTCGTAGATCGCTCCATTTCTGCGGCTTGAGCTCAAAAGAAAAAGTATTCTGAGGTTTTCATTGCAATTTTATCAGCTGTTCCTTGATGTTAATATCGCTCAGTTGCTTCTTTTGCTTAATGTCATTATAATGTAATTTTAACAACCTCTTAAAATTTCAGTATTTTAGTTTTTTCTAGAACACACATACTGTACTCTCTTGAAAAAAAAAAAAGTTATCGACAAAGAAATGATGTCGCTATTAGATTAAAATCAGGACTCTTGAAATGGTATAGTACGTCTACGTCTCCTGTTGTTTCCTTATTTGCTTTATCTGAGGAGATTAGATGTCAGATTCTTCTCTATCAGAACTCTGGGAATCTTTTAAAAATATACAAGTTTAATTTTTAAAATAAATCTTCTCTGGGGTTCAACTGGTGATCGCACAGACATATAGAGAGACACAGCTTTGCACTACCCTTCGACTGAGTGGTCACCGCCCTAACATCCAGACGTTTTCTAGTTACATCTAACACACTATGTAGTAGAATATACGACATCGTATCTTATTTCTGATAAAACCGGAAAAAGTCTTCTAGTCCACAGATGCATAGGGATGCACACGCATGACCATCGACCGAAAGGTCTCTTTTTTTTTTTTCGAAACGGAATCTGTTGCAAGTAATATCTGACATACTGAATTCGGTAACTCAAATGTGTAGCATACCTCGTGTAGGCTAAAAATAATTGATATATCTATAGAAAGACAAACATCTTACTCCTCGACCTCTTTTCTGACGTCGAGACTGATTCTACTTTTGGGTCACAGTGGCAGAGATTACATATCAATATTACGATGTCTTTTGGGACTGAAACATCCTCAAAACACAGACACATACAAAAGCAGACATTTCATATCTCAACATACGAAACCTTTTTCTGACATTGAAATGTTTTCTTTTCGAGGCAAATAACATAACACAGCATGGTTTTGAAACTACCTGATTTTTGTAGGGTTTGACAAATTCTGAAGTCCGAAGATAAAGACACAGTGTCTCATTCTTTCTTTTACACACGTGGCTGATATATGCTCGGAGTTCAAGATTGCTTCTATGCCTCAAACAGTTTGAATGCAAAAACCAAATAGCTCAAACTTAATATGCATTATCTTATTTCCGATACGCTGAAAGAATCTTCAAGCACATATATCTACAGCGGCACACACCTGGACCTTCGAGCGACTGCTCTCCTTTTTCCAGGTGGAGAATATTTCTACTTATGCAAGACACATTCTAAGCAACAACCCCGTGACTGAAATATTGAACATAAAATTATCTAGGACTGAAACATCTCCAGGTCCACAGGCCTAGAGAAGCACACCGATTTTCCTCTCCATTGAGATATCCTCTTTTTCCAGCTGAAATTTTCTAGTCGATAGACATACTGTAGGCAATAACGTAAAGGCTCAAATATAATTATAACAAAATATCTTTCGCCATCTAGGATTGAAAAATTTTCCAAGCTCCAAGCCCACATTATAATTCCTGCATCAACCCACATCAAACCTCCGCCTCTGTTTGTTATCTAACACACAGCACTCAATCTCAGCATGTAACACTAGCCTAAGGAAAAGTTCACGATCGAGTGTATCAGCAGAGAAGATATGATAAGGCCATACAGCAATAGATAATTTTTCCCGTTCAGAACTGAAGGGGACAGCAATTCGAAGAGAAATATTTTCCAGCCCGACAAGTGCATGCACTTTCAGCAAGTGCTCTCCCCTAACGAGTTATGGCCACTTGTGAGACAGCCCACTCTAAGAGCAAGAACCCTACATCACTGTTCAGTAATATTGCAAAAGATGTTAATATCAGTAGGAGGTAATAGAGACAACACGTTTTCATGTATTCTTTGCCACATTTGATTTGGAAATAAATGTACATGATTCAGATTCTGGTATTTAAATAACTTGGCAAGAGTATCGGGGCACAAATAAGAAAGTTATAATTTTCATCCGATTTACAATTACCTTTTTGGCAAGTCATTGATTGAACACATAACACTATTATAGTGTTATGTTATTTTTTGACCACGGTTGTGGACAGCTGAGATAACCACCACTACAGGAGGTTGAAAAGCTTATAAAAACCATAATTACCTTTTTGGACAGAGCTTATTGACTATTGGATTATGTCTGCCAGGGCTTTGGATATATGATACATGTTTATGACTTCAGAGACTTTGGTAAGTGTTTCGGGCCAGACCCAAGAGGTTGTGATAGACACGTTTTACTTTTGCCCTCTTGGAAAGGACATATTGAATCCATTGGATTATAGATGTCCGAGTTAGGAAATACAAGACACACGTTCTCGTGTGTCAAGAACGTGGCAGATCTACAAGGGGTCGGCCATGGAGATTACGGCACGTTTATTACCACACCTTTTGGATAGTATATCGACAGTTATCCACAAGGAAAATGATTGTTTATACATTCGTTAATAAATAGGGCAACAAGAGAGCCATCTGTAGTGGACAACAGATAATTATTCAGATCTCTGTCGGTTTCGTCTGGCGTCATCTCTTCGAATCTTTCTGTTGTTGCTGTTGCTGCTGCTGTTGCTGATGCTGTTGTAGATGTTGCTGTAATTGTTGCTGCTGTTGCTGACGCGCGGCCTGATGATGTTCGTCGTGAAAGCACTTGACGCAGACATAACAACAGTACAAGATAATGGCTGTCACCAGAACGACACCGATAAGGATGTGGCAAATGATGAGCTGCCAGAAAGTAAAGTAGAAAACTGTCTGGTCGCACCAGTTGCGGGGCTCGTGAAGTGGTGCTTTGAAGTGCGGCTTCCAGATGCGTATCAACCAGTAGTGCCCAAAGACGAACCACACCGACAGGAAGACGTTCAGCGCCATGTTGGTCATGCGCGTCATAGTGAGGAGGTCGTCGTCGTCATGGAGATCGATGACGTCATCGCGGTGTCTCTTGATCTGCTTCCACAGTAGGAAAATCAGTTTGATGATGCCGAAACAGCCGCCGACGACGAGGTAGATCGGAAGTTTGGGCTCCCTCGGGCACTCGTGTAGATAGTTCACTCCTGCTCGGAAACAAGAGTGATGTGACAATCATTGAATGATATGGTACTACATGTAATGAAAATAATCATAATATGATAATAATATTTCACTTCAATATCAACGATAACAGTAATGATGGCACCGATGATAATGATACAAATCACAATGATTTCTAAGAATGTTAATGATGATGACATGGATGAAAAACCAAAAGAGTTCGAAATTTTGACCAGTATCATCAAATCACTTAAGTTTGAACTTATCTAGTTGTTCAGTTTGCTATCCGTCTATGTGGTCTGTTGAGTAACTCACTGGCTGACAATCTGTCTTATATTTCAAGACATTTTCTTGCAAGAATGGTGATGATAACGATGATAACAATGATCACTATTAAAGATAAAATTAAGAAATTGCTGCAGGAAAAATTTAAAAATCAAATTTAAATAAATGGATAATGAACAACAAATAATACACATTAAAAAAAACAAAAACAAAAACACGAAAACCTTATGAGATTAATAAACAGTACATAGACAACCAAATAAGAAAATGAATAGATAAATAAATATGCTTCAGCAAAGTCTATGACGACAGTTGTACATAATTATAGCCTTTATTTGTCCTTCCATTGCATACAATGTTGCACCAATTGAACCGAGCCGATGAGGCGTGAACTTAAAGCCAGAGGGAGTCCGTTCATTAATGTCTACACACTTCTGTTTCCCCAAGACCATTTGATACCAACATGGTGAACAATTCGATTGATTACTTCTGACTTCAGGCCACCAAAGGTCGCAGTTGAGAAATTGCTATAATCTAATCGGTGATCGCACATGCAATCACACCGAGATCAGTTTAATGAGGATTATATAAATTTAATAAAGTGGTGATATTCAACCATTGCAATCACTCACTGAGGACTCATTGACCTTCTCCATTTATCCGCAGATGGCTAGTAAAACCCCAGTGGAGCAGGTTCATTATAAGTGATCTCCAAAGTTCTCCTGTCCTAAGATTTCTCTTCCAGTGTGTGGCAACCACAGATGGCTGATCCTGTTAACTCGGAAGGGAAGACATCATGCAACGCTGGAATAATTAGCTCTAACCTTACATTTCGTCAGCGAGTCTTCCACAACAATTGAAAGTGCGATTGTACTCACTATCTCTTGTATCTACTCTATGACGTAGATGTTTAGGTAAAGTGAACTAAAAAGTTAAAGGAAATCACGATTACATCGATGCGCTGTTTCAGAAGGACTGTATATTATTAAAGTTAACATAATTCTGGAAACCCACTTTATGAGCAATTGAAACAGTCCCAAAGAGCTGGGCGTTTAAGGCATGTAAGAACTAACTAATCGTGAGCGTTAGAGAAATCATTTCTGCGATCACTAGTACGTTGATCAAGTTGAGACAATTTTATTATTTTTTTTTTTGAGTCTGCCTTGTTCGAATGCTAATTGTGATATTTTTTTTTTTTTTTGAACTGATGTAAATGTCAATGCGTTGAAAAGAAAACAAAACAAAACACATATTATTGCGTCTTATCAACTGTGAATCGAATTTCTGTTTTGAAGACAAATCACGTTTAGCTTAACGTATCTTTCACATCTTAATCCCAGAATGTTAAGAGACGCCTCTAAACACAGAGTTAATATACTGTGATAGAAACTGAGCAAAAAAAAAAAAAAAATGCGATAAAAAGACATAGGATTATTGTTGTTCTCTGTGTATTAAGCAAAATCAGCACTGCTACCTCTAATAAAAACAGCAACAATAACAACAACAATAACAACAATAATAATAACAAGAACAAGGATGACGATAGTGCTCTGAAACTTCTCAGCTGTATAACGTTAAGAGACGATGAAGTTTGGATTGTCATGGTGAGTCCTCTTGTAATCAACCAACAGCATTGGGACCATAAATGTAAGCTATGAAATTGTTTAAGGTCCCTCTGGGACAGAGCACCTGAAGCCACTGCTTCATTACTTTCTCGTCAGCCCGTCACTGCACTGAACTCCCCAAGGTCAGAGTTTTGTAGGATATCCCCACATCGATATCTTGTATCTTTGTCGGGTGTTACAAAATTTTGCGCAGTTTAGTCAATATTCAGGAATATATTTATAATACGGATAAAGCGTTCATTCATTCATTTTCCCAGGCAGATTGATCAACTGGTCTCTGGATTTATCAGCTGTTAGAAAATTTGCAGTTCAATCTATTTTCATAATGTATCTCATTACCAAAAATGTTAAATTCTAACAGGAAAATGACAAAACCTGTACTTTTCGTAACTTAGTTTTTTTTTTTTTTTTTTCTACAGATGGTATACGTTGACATTTCTCAGGCTGCTTCTACACTGATTGCTGCTGCGTTTGTCAACGCTTGGAAAGTTTCGGCGATTCCGTCTATATTTTCACTCTTTTCACCCTGCACATTTTCAGGATACTTGTGCACGGATTTCTTTTGGGTCAGAGGTTGGTAGTTCTATGCAAAATGACACAATAAGTATGACTGTAAATGTTATGACTATTTTAATTCTGAAAATAATCTACATTAAAATCTACTAAGACACCTTTGCTATCTTCCTCCGCCAGTCATTAAAAAACTTGCAACTATGTCCAACTATGTGCTTGACCAAATTCACCGTGAAAATAGTGAATTTTTCAGGACATATCATTTACATTGATTTGTGTTTCACCAGCTACTAGTAATTCTTACTGCCTTTATATCTCTAGTATATATGATGGTGGTTATAATTCACACTGTTGCTGTCTGTATAATTTGCAGCTTTGTCCATATTCATGCTTCCGCTGCCCTCCTCCCTCCCCCGAATAATATATTTTCCTATGCCCTAGGATGTGTCTACACTGATCTTTGTCAGCGCCTTGGCAGTGTTTCATATGGATGAACGCAGAATGTGACATATAATTTTTGTTGTGTGTACTCACCTATGGCCGTCATCACCAGAGGTAGGGCAAGCAATATCAGTGTTAAAACTGTCACAGGCCCTGGAAATAGCAAAAGCTATGGTTACCTTTTAATATTCACGCCTCCTCTTCCAAACTTCACAACTGAAATATCAACAACGTATGGGAGACAGAAAGATAAGAGGTGAGAACGGATGACAAAAACTCTACAAAAATTGGAGAAAAATTACGGCTTAAACTTACAGATAATATATTGGATCTTATTTCCTGCGCCATTTTTCTCCCTCTTCATGAAATGATAATGCAGTAAACCAAGGAAAACAAACAAACAAACAAATAAACAAATAAACAAACAAACAAACAAACAAACAAACAAACAAATTATTGATCAGTTGAAGCTATCTCCATGTCAAGTTCGAGCTCATATTTCTCCATTTTCTTTGTTCCCCGGCCCAGTCATGGTCAATGCATAACACAGTGTAAGACCAGCTTTTTGCCGGCGCTGGAACGGAGCTGCATTTGGGCATTTTTTTGTCTTCTCAATTTGTCTCTTGTCCATTACTTGATGTCAAGAATATTTCAGGGTTCCCTTCAAGACTGAATGATTTTTACTGTGGTAGTTTGCATATAACTTTAGTGATACAGCCGCCCTCTCCTTTTTGCTCGTGATACTGAGGGTGGATAACGAAGGTAGAGGAAGAGCGCCCGGGGGAAGTGGGGGACACACACACACACACACACACACACACACACACACACACACACACACACACACCACACACACACACACACACACACACACACACACACACACACACACACACACACACACAGAGAGAAGATGTGTGAGCGAGAAATAGAGAAACAAAGAGAAAGAAAGATTATCAGAGAAAGAGAGAATAAAGATGGATAGAGAAAAGAATGAGACAGAGAAAAGACAGAGAAATCAATGCTGTGGCCAGGCCACTTTTATAGATGAATTCAGTCCAAATTAGGATGTTACAAGAGGAAAAACAGCAACGTAGATAAATTTATCAAGAATGAGATGTAATACATATTCAAGAGACCAATCAATGTCGTCTGAAATCAGCCAATGAGGAGTTGTGTTACTTACATGTTCCACCAATGATAAATAAGGACCGATGTATAAACTCGCAGGGATGCCGCGCCTCCACGCTCGCCTCGCATAAACTGCCAATCACAGAGTAGTGGGTGTCGGGATCCTCTACCTCCGCCCATATTACTGTGCTCTCATAGATTGGCTTGTCTGTTGGGGGCGGAGTCAACTGCAGAAGATACAAAAGAAAGAAATACACGAAATTAGTTATTACTGAAAGCGGCAGACAAAAACTGATAAGTTATCTGTCATCTGTGGATATATATGAAAGAAAAGAACGACAGAGCAAAGAATATGTTAAAAAAAAAAAAAGCTAAAAACTGAAATCAAGTCTTCCACTATTTCCAATTGTTTATTTGTTTGTGTTGGGGTTTAACGGCACATCAGCAGGATCACGGCTATCATTGTGTCAAACAAGGTAAGATATGTTTATACGTCAAGAAGAAGAGAGGAAAGAAAGCGGGACAGAAGACAGAAACAAGGATAGAGAGAAGAGTGGTAACGTCGACGATGGCATTCTATGGGAGACACCCCACCGATGGGGGGCTCACACTACCTGCAGGTGGGAGCAAAGAACCTATTTACATGTATATACCCAGAAAGAAGAAGAAGAAGCGAAAGAAGAAGGGGGAGAAGAAGAAGAGAGAGGAGGGGAGAAGAGACAGACGAAGAGAAAGAAGAACAAGAAGCCAAATGAAAGAAGGGAAAGAAAGAGCAGCCAACATAACAAAAAGACCATCACCACCTACAATAATGATAGAACAATAACAATAAACAACTATAGCAACAACAACAACAAAAACAACGATAACAACCAAAACAAAGGAACCAAAAAATCAAGCAGTCAAATAAACCTTTAATAAACGAACAATATATGCGTGTCACATTGAAAAGAGAGAGAGAGAGAGAGAAAAAAAAAAGACAGCTAATTTGATAAAGGAGATGGCGTGAAAGATTAGCTTGAGGAACCCAAACCTGTGATTTGAGTTCCAAAGGCTCCCTTCATAAAGTCCAAGAGGTTTAACAGTTTTAAGTTAGTAACAGCTGCTGTCACACATAATAAGAGTTCACAAAAACAAACTAAATGACACCTAAAAAAAAAAACAAGGTTTGTCGTGAAACGGAAACAATTTCAAAATCGACCAGTTCCTCGGGATAAGCTAGCTCAGACAGACTCCTCAAACTCTTGTCCAATTTCTGGAAGTCTCTCAGCGAGGAGAAACTGGTGGGCTGTGTTCTCTCATGACGTAAACTGCCATCTCAAGTGTCACTCAATCGGAATATTCCTTGTTATCAGTGTCAGGCAAACCGGGTTAGCTCGCTGGGAAAGAGACACTGCTAAATTTTCGAGATGGCATTTGAAGTGGTGCCTCTCGGTGCAGTCTCTTTGACAGCCTCTGCTTGTTTGTTTGTCTGTCTGTGTAGTGGAATGAATTTTCCGTCATGAATTCCTATACATCAGTTTGAATACTCATTAGTCCATCCATGCACACATCCATCCATCCATCCATCCATCCGTCCATGCCCACATCCATCCATCCATCCATCCATCCATCCATCTATCCATGAGTTTATTTATCCATCCATTCATCCATCTGTCCATTCATGAGTTCATTTATCTACCCACACCCATCCATCCATCCATCCATCCATCCATCCATCCATCCATCCATCCATTCATCCGTTCGTCCATGAGTTCATTCATCTACCCACACCCATCCATCCATCCATCCATCCATCCATAGATCCATCCATCCATCCATCCATAGATCCATCCATCCATCCATCCATCCATCCATCCATCCATCCATCCATCCACCCATCCATCTCGGACTACCTCTTCATCATTAAAAAAAAAGGTTAATATGATTAGAAGGAAATAAATAAAAGTCATTCATCCTTATCACGAATACGCCTCAATACATCTGCCAAAAGCTATGAACTGAAAGATTTCCCTTTCATTCAACTGAGCAATTAATTCTGTTTTTTGTATACATTGCGATTTCTGCGTTTGTACAACCACAGTATTTGCCCCTCCAACAGTCCGTGCAGCAACATTGAAGTACACTTCTGTGGATGACTTAATTTAACTGATTAAACGTCGCTTGCTCCATTGCTAGTATTTTCAAGTGCACATCTGTTGGAACCAAAGCTACATACACAGAATGTTATTATTACTTAAGGAAGTACTCACACCGTTCGTGGCATTTTGAGAGAACTGATAAAAACAAATTATCGCGGAAGTTAAAAGAAAAACGAGACCCGAAAAGGAATTCGAATAAGAGGAAGAAGACAGCGAAGACAGAGAGATTAAAAAAAAGAAATAAAATAAAAAGGGAGAAGAAAAAGAAGAGGAATAAGAAGGAGAGAAACAAAAAAGACAATAGGAGCAGGAAGAATGATAAAAATAATGAAAGAAGAATATGTGGAATGATAAAAAGAAGGAGAAAAAGAGAAGAATGAGAAAGAGATGAATTGTTGGAGTGATGAAAAGAAAACGAAAAAAAGAAGAGGAGGCATAATAAAAAGAAGGATGAGAAGACAAGAGGAACAATAACAACAAAAATATTGATTTCTGTGTAAATTTTCTGCAATTAATGATCGGCCTGACACGTTTTGCTGGATCGCCGATTTTCTTCTAGAATGAATGGATAGACAAAAAAATAAGTGACTGAACAGACAGGCAGTTCGAGAAGGAGATGTACATAAGCAACAGGGATCGAAAGAACTAGATAGATAGATAGATAGATAGATAGATAGATAGATAGATAGATAGATAGATAGATAGATAGATAGATAGA
>JBCAUA010296368.1:0-19572 GCA_038406235.1 Peronia verruculata | reverse complement strand
ATAGATAGATAGATAGATAGATAGATAGATAGATAGATAGATAGATAGATAGATAGATAGATAGATAGATAAGCAGGAAGCAAGCTGTACCTTGTTTAAACTGTAACATTATAATATGAAGGTGTCCTTCGAAACATTATTACTAGAGAATCTACTGAGTTCCGTTTCATTGGCATCATTTTATGAATAATCACATCTATTTTTTTTTTTTAATGTTACAGTTCAAATTTTATTTCAGCCACACAGATAACTAGGCTGGGGCGTCAAAACGTTTTGACGTTGTTGTTATTACAAAATATGTATTGTTGCATTTACAGTTGATGTTGTTGCGAGTATTGTTTTTGCCATAGATATTATTTTTGCTTTTGCCGGTTGTTGTAGTAAGTTCTTTTTTTTTTTTTCGTTTCAGATGTTTCTGTTGTTATTATTGTTGCTGTTTTAGTTGCTATAGAGACCATCATACTTGTTATTGTTGCTTTTCATGGTTGTTACTATCTCCACTACTATTATTTCTGAAGTTACAGTCGATTATAGGAAACAAAACTCAAAACACTATGATTTTTTTTTTCTTTTGACGAGAAAAAGAAAAGAAGAGGAGGCAATGCATGAAAGGGAGTAGGAGGACGTGGGTGTAAAGTTAGCAAATTGAGCAAAGCCTCTCAGAGTACGTAATAGTCATCACTATTGAGAGCGGCTTCCCTCAAAGGTTCTCCATGTCTATCTTGACCAAGACGAACAGGGAAGAAATTAATAAGATATGCCTATATTAAATGTCACTTAAGCTTGAGGTATAGAAAAAAAAAAAGCTATAAATATAATGATATTCATATTCTCAAAGTGCGTGTTTATGGTTTTTATAAGCTTTTCAACCTCCTGTAATGGTGGTTATCTCAGCTGTCCGCAATAGTGGTCAAAAAATAACGTAACACTATTGTATTACGTGATCACTTAATGCTCGCATGCTCAAAGCGATATTCATTATGCTCATTCATCATACTCTTTAATTCTTTTGAGTTTTATTGATCGCTGACTAATTTATTGGACTATGCAATGCCACAGTTCTCTCAAGGAATAGCACAGTCTGCAAATCCTTGTTGTTATAGCGTATACAAAAGTAGTAAAACTAGAGACTGAGCTAGGCAGCCACAAACAGCAAACCTCGAACTGTAATCTGCAAAGTGAAATTGTTTGCAAGCAAAACAGCTCACTGAAGTGAAATCTTGGCCGCCCGTCACTAAACTAGTTTCCAACCTTTTCCTTGAAGCATATCCCAGAAAAACGTTTGACAAAACGTAGGATTTCTTACAAAAGACTAAGAAGCAGACACTGCCTCTTAAAAGTGTCGCTCGCTTCACACTGGCTCTGCATTCAGTGATAAGATGTAATGGAGGAAAAGCAAAAGAAACTAATTTTATGAGGGCACATGGTCGATGAATGGCTTAAGAGACGATAAAATGCAATGAAGTTATTTGAGAATTTCACAAAACGATCAGATAAGTTATAACCTGCAACTGAAGGGATGAAATAATAATTATTTCGTTATCTCACATCGGTAGATTTAATTGCATGAACCGTATACGCATAGGCCATGATTAACCACCTTTGATTTGTGTCTGGCCAAACATGATGGGATAAAGTCTCATACTCCTTCTATTATAGATGGAGTTGTGACAGCCACAAAGAATCTTTTAGAGCATCACTCAAGAAAGTCTGGAAATAGTAATGCTAAATCATGAGAAATATCAAATTTGTAGCATCCTGGCGCAGTGGCTTAACAGTAGGTGTATCATGCATACATGCATTTCGTATAGACAAGGACAAATGGAAGTCCATTGATTTCAGCCCCGTGTTCTCTACGAAGGATCACGTAATGTCCTGACATGACCAAATTTGATAAAAATGAATTTATTGTAATTTCATATGCTGCCTGTCTGGTTAATGATTGAACTGTATTATTATTTATATGCTGATTTTTATTTATTTATTTATTTATTTTTATTATTATGTTTAATGGTTTATGTTTTTCAAAAGTTTGTGTGGAAAGAGTGAACGAGAGTATCAGAGATGACACAGAAATATCTCTTCCTTATAGATAAATTCAGTATTCGTATTCAAACTACAATAATTACAGCATAGCCTGTTCGACTCCCGTGTGGCAGCAGCGGGTATTCTCTTTGGCACAGGCGGTCGTGAGATGGTGAGATGATTATTATTTATCAGACCTGGACGCCTGAGCTCCGTCTCGTTAGCTGGCTTGATTCTCATCAAAGTCCAAGGGCTGTTTTCACGTTTTGGATAAAATATTTATTGAGTTTGTGATTTGTTGACAGTCTGACTCTGAGCATTTGACATGAGGTACCATAGTATGATCACAAGCCACAAGGACCTAGCTACAGTTCAGTAAAGGCGAAATTAAATACAGGCCCAGAAAAGCAAATTGTTACTTATGAGAATGATGGCTACAGGTACTATTGGTACCATAGTAATAAGCAAGATGAGAGATCAAACCTGCACAGACTGTTGAACGCCATACAAGCAACTCGACATACATGTACAGGTATGCACGAGCAGTAAGGGGCTAGCACGCGTCACCAAGCAGCATGCATAAGCGATAACGCAGAAAAATGCCAGTATTGGAAAAAATGATGGTGATGATTTGTTGCCACCAATGATGAACCAAAGGGCTCCAAAACTTGGTCAATACTAACAGTTTATTGAATGTTTCACAGTCGAGTTCTCCAGGTTGTTTCTTTCTTTCATTGTGTTAAATTAGATACTCGTGGACAGACCGTATTAAATTTAAGAATAATATATCTGATAATATGATGATGATGATCGTGATGATAGAATAACAATAGTACATAAATATTCATTTGATTTGAGCATTGTAAATCAGCAGCTATAAGGATATAGTTGCTCTGAAAATGTACCTTTTTTCCCCTTTTTAAACAACTTTGAGAAGCCTCTCTTATACAGTAAACAAAACCGTTAATTGACATTTCCTTTCGTGTACAGTAATACCCTATCTACATTTTATATGTTTTCATTATTGCCCTGACGAAGAAGAGCTAAGCGGGGCTCGAATATTTGGCTAGCAATATTAGTTTATTTTAATAACTCCATTTAAAATCTGACATATTGTTTTTCCACTTTTTTGTATGTATTTGGATAGCTGCTGATGGACAGTCATCTTAATTTTAGGATATTATTTGAAAAATGATGATCGTGATGATGGTGACGACCACAGAATGATAACAGATATGGTGATGATGATAATACTAAAGAATTCTACAATGTCATGTTTAATCGCTGTCTTCACAGAGCCTGAGAGTGAGGCTTTCCCCTCCATGTCTAATTTTAATCTGTCTGGCACATCACTATCTACAGAACAATGAGAAACACAATATCATACATCGAAGATGTGTTGTTGTTGTGTTTTATTATGAAAAATTGAGCCATTTTTATAGGACAGCCAATCCTGATTGCAAATGCTGAATTCCACGGCAGGTAAAAGAAGTGCAGATATAAATGCATGCATATGTATGAACATATCAAACTAGACAGTGGGGATAATGCTATCAAATATAGGATAACAGGCAATTTAGGTAAAAATAAATTTATCTTAGTGACAAAAATCGTATCTGAGTCAAACAACACGCCCAAAATCAAAGTGATAAATCAAACAAAAGTCATGTTTCATGTGAATAAATTGTGACTGTGATTAATTACTGCAGCAATGGGATTAAATCAAAGCGATGAAAGCAGAAATAATAAGCCATGAAAGCGGCAATAAAAGAAAAAAAGTGAAAAGGGCACAAATCAAAAAACAAAATTGCTTTTTCAAGTTAATACTGGGTCTGTTTCAAAATGATGAAATATGTGGGATATACCATAAGAAAAAAAATCCTGAATATCAGAACAAAAAGGGGGAAAAAATATATGTATTTTTATATGTGATATATATAATATGTATACTGACAGACTTTTGGAATATAATATCAGACAAATAAATCTAGCCATTGTGACTGGGGCTAAGGGAAAAAGTTACAATCTTTGAAAGGCTATGGATTATTGGCTTTCAGTTTCAATAACTATCACAGGTCAAAGGATTAAAGAATAGAAGTGATGGACAGCTGGAATTTTCTATAGTTACCTTAAAAAAGATAGCCTTTATAGTGTTCATAGAGACTGCAGGGATATGTCTAGATATCTAGGGTTAGGTCACATCGATTTGTATATGGCCTTCAGGAAACATGATACCAAATGATATCCTCACAAACACATGATGAAATAATCTACACCCCTTGGCCACATTTTTTCTAATAGACCACACCTCAGATATACGTTGGTGAAATGCTCCGTGAATTTTACCGAATTTTTTAAATTTTTTTTTTTTAAAAAAATTTTAAACCAAACGACCTGGATATTCCATATTATTGGTGGAGTAATGTAATGAAACCTCATGGCCCCAGAAAGGAAAATTTTACAGCAGAGGCAAAAAAATCACACCAACATATCATAGTGTCAAACATACGAGTTTTTCTTTATAAAATTAGGTTATTTTTTGCGTAATTTCCATTACTAATTTTACTTCCTGCTTTTGATGCAATGTCAAGAAGGACTGGAAGAAGACATTAAGCCAAAGAAAAAAAAAAAGTTAATAAAAAAAAAAAAAAAAAACTGTGGGCTGTGATGTTTCACCACTCCACCAATGATATTCGATTGCAATGTTGAATCACAATGTGTACAGTCTCGAGAAATTCACAACAATTGGCTTTTCAAAAAAAAAAAAAAAATATTTAGGCACATTAAAGTACAATGCTCTAGTTATGCTGTTGGAATGTGAATAACAACAACAACAACAACAACCAAAAAAAAAAAAAAAATTGTAAAAGAAAGATAGACAAAGAACACAACTACTAAACAGGAAAAAAAATACAATGACTATAACCAATAAAAACGATATCAAACAAAAACAAAAAATACTACACTAATATGTTAGCATTGTGTCATACTCTAGAAATGACCCGGATCCTACAGGAGGTTAGTGAAGTAAAAATTTTAAGGGTTATGTTATCTTTTTTTTTTTTTTTTCATCTTTTAATGGTAACCTCCCACTGGTGGTTATCTTGAATTTGAGGGGGGGAAAAAAGTTAAAACCAATAACAATTAAAGATGTTTGGGTAAGAAATCTGGCAAAGCTAAAGCGGCCTAATGCAATCTAAGGGACATGAATTCATTTTACACCCCCTTCCCCCACAACAGTTTGAAAGTGACAAAATGTTTTTTCTGAGTGAACTGCAACCACATAGCCAGAAACGCACATTCATGCAATTTAACAATTTTATATGATCTGGTAAATTTAATCTTTGACTGCTGAAAAATGGGAAAAACATAATTGATCCATCCCATGCAATTTACTATCTATTTTCTATACTGAGCATGAAATAAACAGTAATGACAAGAACAACAACATTTTGTTTCATACATCAAGTGATAAAAAGGCGGCCTTTTCCCATTGGAAAACAAAAAAGTTCACTGGTTTTCACACACTGGAAGAAAGAGTTATTGATTGTCGGTCAGTATTGCAAAACACACATAACAAAAAAACATTGTGCCAAGTCAAATTCCTTCCTAATGTCCCCGCAGTATTAGTGAGAAAAAAAAAAAAAAAAAATTTTTTTTAACCCTCCAAGTGTTTACGGCCGATTTAATCGGTATAAATTTCGCTGTGGTATTACGGCCGATTTCAGCCACTGCATTGTGATGCATTATTTATTAGGTCAACGGATTAAGGTCAAGGTCAATATGTCAACAAATAGGAAAAAAAAAAAAAACAATTATCATGTTGCAGTTTATTCATTCTACTATCAGAAAATGTATAGCTTTATGGGCTTTACTTTATTTTGGTATGCCTGTTTCAAAGTATTTGCCAACACATGGTAAAATCTTTTATTTTCCCTGACACAACAGACTGTTTACTAGCAATACTTGAAGGGTTAAATAAAATCCTGAATGGAAAGGTCTATCTGAACATTTAATATTTTTCTTTTATTGAGGTGAATCTAACTATGATTAAACATGAAAGAAAGGGGAAAAAAAAATCTGAAGACCCAGAAGAAGATTTTTTTAATATCAATTTTCTATGGTGTAAAGATACTTGGGGAGGGAAGAGTAAATAAAAATATATCTTATTTGTACATAAGTAGACAGGAAATGATTATACAGTTTCCAGTAAAACAACATAAAAAAAAAAAAGTATGAAAAGATAGTAAGAAAGACTTATACAAGAGATTAGTATCAAAGAAATGAAGTACCGTACAAGTACAAAATAAAAATGTGTTAGTCACGTTTTGAACAACAAATTAAGGAATTAACCACAGAAGTGTCAGAAAATACAGCAGCAGCACTAGGGTTTCTATAACAGTACAACAGACCACCTTCATCGCATTTAACCCTCGACTTCTCTTGAGTGCAGCACTTTTTTTTACTCGTTCTGACTGGCCATATGAGATAAAATAATACTCCAAGAGTTAGAAAAAAAAATTTAAACAAACTGAGAGTCAGGAACACCGTGCTCATAAACAAAAATCACCATAAGCATAAATCACCCTGGCAAAAAAGAATTTTAAAAAAGCTGGGCGATGCAAAGTATGATATAAGTATACTTTCCTTTTGTCATTTTATCTTGTATTATGAATATAATATCAATGAATAAATTAAGTATGAGATGTCGGTAATTGAGATGCTCTAATTTCAAAGAGAAAAATGAATGAGGCACACCCCATGTTCTCTGGAACAAAAATGAAGAGAGAAATATGTAAATGAATATAAAACAAACAACAAAAAATAAATAAATAAATAAAAAAGTAAAAAATTAAAAAGAAGGTTAAAAATACCCCCCCCCCCCAAAAAAAAGTAAAAGATGAAGAAACCCAAACCAGAATAAAAAAGCAATATCTCCCATTAACAGTAAAGGAGCAATATCTCCCACCTGAGTCATCATGTGGAAAGACTAGTCTAATGACAAGAATGGCCAAAAGAATGGCAAAAACAAAAAACAGTGACATAAAAATATACCAAAAACACATTAATCAAACACAATGAAAGTTAAATGATTAAATGATCAACAAAATGTATTATGCAGAGGCTCTTTCTACCTGTTCTATTTCTTTGTCCTTTTTTCCTTGGACATTTCAAACTATTTAAACTGCTGTAATAGAGGTAAAAATAGATGCTACATACCCCAGATCTAATACTCCAACTGAGAAACACTGTCAACTCGAGTCCCAAATCATTGTTCCATCCTATGCTCCGAAACACACATATACTTTTGATGGAGATTTAATATAAGACAGTCATAATATCAGTGAAAATGTTATTTCCAGAGGTTTTACTAACAGTCTTCGGCTATATTGACAATACAGCTCAGAGAGAGTTAAAAGTCCCAAACAAAAAGTTAATTATTTCTCTATAACGACAATGTTATTTCAAATTTCATAATCATCACAGACTGAAAAGTTACTTGGATTACTAAACTTATTACAATTATGTCAAAGCCATCATGTACACCTAAAACATCTACTAACGTCTTAAAGGTGAACGGCATACAGGAATGTTGAAAGTGACATAAATAGATGATGAATAGTATATAAGAAGCGCATGTAACAGGGTGTAAAAATAGGCAAGACAAAACTTTGTAACATACAACATATCAGTGTCACTTAAGGGAGGAGTGGCTTTGATTTTCAGTTATATTCGGTATTGAATTATTTTACATTCTAAATAATTATAAAAGGACCTACATTTGTCTCCTCTAATTATTCTATTCAAACTAATCTAAATAAAAACTACAATGTCAGGGCAAAATGAATATCAGACGGACCAAAGATGAAAAAAATTATGTTAAAGTAGCTGTTCCACAGATTTTTTTATACAGAATTTTACCATAAAATTGAGAAAACTGCAATGCAGCTCATTTATAATACAAACTGATATTTTAAAAATCAAAAGTGAAACTCTCTAGAGGGTCTTCAAAAGGTTTCTGGCAGAACTATGAAAAAATTCATTTGGATCAGGAGCAGGGATGTCAAACTGTTTTACTCGCATCCAACCCCCCCTCCCCCCAAAATCGGGTCAACTGTGCAAAACCTGTTACATAAGAAACTCAAAAATAACAATAAATACATAAAAAAAAAATTTAAAAAATAAGCCTTTTATGTGAAGAGAAGTTGGCCAAATTTTCACAGGAATCTGGAAGTGTGTATAACAAGAATAAGCACTGCTATCATCATACCACCAAGCCAAAGTATTTCCTGCATCTAGTTTGTGAACAGCTGCCCTCTTACTTATATTTCTTTCTAAGACCATGGGGCATATCATGTGTTGTTGATACTTTGATGTATTGACTCTCCATCAACAGCTCTCACAGGAGCACTTATCAATATGTTGTCAGGTGTGAGAAACTAAACACTAGATCTACTATGAACTTTGAACATCACCGGAACACAGCGCATTTAAACTATTAAAATATCATGATCAACTAGCGGGCTCAGCAGAAGTCAGAAGTAGATTAGCCAGAAGTGGAAAATTTGGCATGACCAGCGAGTCTGCTCCCCGATTAAAACTGTATTGTAAGTTTGACATCCCTGCCAAAAGCATAATAATACTAAGAATGCAAGTTGTGGGTTAGTGATAGATAAGAAGTGATAGATAAGAAGAAAGTGCTATGATCCAACCTATTGTTAAGAATTTACAGCTCCATTATTATACTGTTCGAAACAAATTTATCTGAGAATAAACTGATAAAAATCACCTTTGGGCAGAAAGACTTGCGAAACAGGTAAGTTGTGCCAAATGGTTGTTTTTCCAAGGTTTCTACGAGGAAACTGGAAGGTATGACAGTTAAAAGGATTCTGAGGGGAGAAAATAAATCTAGGAGACTTTCAGGATTTTCTAAGGTGCTATAACCCTGTTTTCCTGTGACTTGAAAACAAAGGATACCACACACTAACCTAAGGCTGGAATTCATGAGGATATTGCAAAATTAAATAATTTGTATTGGGGAAGAATACAGCCACCAAAAGATTGTAAGACAGGCAAAAAATTGAGCAAGTAATGCATTCATACCGAAGTCATGGAAATTTCTCAGCAAAAGGAAATGGTATAACCTCCTTAACATCAGGTATACAAACCAAACAAAATAAAAAATACTCCCGCACCAGTATTAAACTGATTAATACCAGCTAATAATATAAATACTGTTTAATAATTATAATCCCAACACTGAATAAAGTGATCCACAATATATTCTATAGCGTTACATGATGTAGATTTATGCATTCATGCAGAGGTTCACATTCAGTTTTCTCATTGACTACGACTTGACTTTTTGACTAGATATATATACTAAACCAACATTTACAGAGACATTTTCTGTTTATTTCTATCTGAATGAAATCACAATTGTAACAATCAAATTTAACATATAAATGTCTTGTGCCCCGGGCAAATCAGTCACAAGTCGTTCTGGGTGAGCTCAAGTCACAGCCGTTTTTTACTGTTTTTTTTTTTATATTTTCCGACTATGATATCAAAATATTTCTTTTTTCAGATTGAAAAAGGTTAAATTGTCATTTTGTAAAAACAAAGAAAAAGGAAGTAACTTAATTGGAAAGTAATTAAAAACAACCAAAAACAGGCGTATACATGTATCTTCATTGCCTGGTGTGACTTTTGACTTATTTGCCCTAGCTGCAAGACAAATGCTTATTGTTAGTAGTAAAATCAAGTTTACATCCAAATTCACACATACTGCTGTTCTTTGGTCAATCAGAGATTTCTTCCTATTCATGACATAATTATATTTTTTTAAAAATAAAGATATCTATACTTTACTCTGTTTGGAAATCACAAGTTAAGTATATATTGATAGAAAACCAGGGGAATACAACAAAGGTATGGAGAAAATGAGAAAAGAAAAGACAAAGACAACTAGTCTGGTTCACAGATGGGGAAAATGTGTTGGTGTTTTGTTTTCCTGAGAGGGTTATGAGCAATTTATATGTATAACAAAAATATATCAGCATTATTGCTGGTTACTGGAGAATCGTGCTCAAGCCAGAATTTTCCATGCCAAGGGCAAAGTGCCTAAAACCTCATAAAAAAAAAAAGACCCAAACGTTATTGCAAATCATACGATGCAGTCTCTCAGTGCTAAATATATGAGGTAACCGCAAATCAAAAAAAAAAAAAGCTTTAAAATACCAAACAACCCAGTCAAAGCATTACAACAAGTTTTTCTTGCATTTTACTGCCAGGTGATTTCCCTTGGACAGCAGATTAGCGAACAGAACATCTCACTATAACTACTCTTATTTCACAACTCTGATAATTATGATTATTTAATTTATTAAAATCATTAGTGTGTTACCATTGTTATCTATGTTAGAGCAAACAAGTGAGAGTTTGTGGTCTCCTGGTAAAAATGTTATTTCCAGAACAAATCTGCCATTGTGGGCAAGCAAAGCTTATCCTCACTTTCATCTTGTTATGAGGTCCAACAAAAGCTGTATTCCTGGCATGTATTTAGATTGTAAATGCAGGTTTCTGGACCTGTTCCCTGGAACCAGGATGTAACAAAGGTACTGCTGAATACTTGGGCAACAATTAGGTGAGGTTACTGACTAATTCAATTTCAAAAGTGGTCATCCTGTACATAAGCATGGATACGGTTATCTTCTTCTATTCTTTAAGGTTCCTCTGATAGACATACAAATACAACGTTCCTCTGTGTCATCAGTTCAGACTGCCACATTCAATTTGGAGAGAATTCAGGAACAGTTATAATGGACATGTTCTCCAAAATTTTAACTTGTCAACAAGCTATTGGCTGAAGTTATGAGACAAACAATCTTACAATGAATGTCTACATGAAAAGCATAATGGTAAACTATGAAAAACATAATGGTAGACTATGAAAAGCATAATTGTAGACTATGAAAAGCATAATGGTAGACTATGAGTACATGGATTGATCAAAGCAGCTCAAATCTTAACTCACTGAAGCCAGCATGATGTTGATTATGATACTAAATAGTGATACAGTCATCAATTATAAGAGAAGCAAACAAGACCAACATTTAAATTCACATGAAATGTATTGTAAATCAGCCAATCAATTGCAAATACGATTTATTGCAAAAACTAATAATTTAGCCCAAAGATAATGCTAACAAAATTAAATCACAGATTTCTGTATGAAATGAATTTTTTCAAAAGATATATCATAAAAAATCAATACAACTGATGAAAAGGCCATGCACAACCTTGAACAAGAGCATCAGTGACACTAAATGAGGTTAGTAGTTTTAGCAATTTCTTGTGTAAATAGAGCCAAATATTTTCAACAAACAAAAAAAAAATTGACTGAATACCAGCCATTATTTGCTTTGTTATACTGATCTTTGAATACACAAAATGAAAAGGCACTTCAATATGACTGAAAAAAAAAAAAGGAAAAAACAAGTCTAAATCACAAACAATACTTCCCTTATAAAATTTATCCAAGCTTTCAGTGCTCAATATAAAGAGTATTTCCATTGATATATAAAGAAAATAAATCATGATCTGGACAATTTCTAGCTTTTACCATGCTGAGCAAACAGATAAATCCTGCTTGAGGATGAAATGCTTGCAGTAAAAAAATATTTAATGTGATCAACAACTGTTTTGTCACAAAAATAATTTCTGAGCCCCAGTGTAACAGTATAATAATGGAATATCAGGAGCAAGATTTTTTGTCTGGTCTGTGAAGACACAGTACACAAACACCATCTTTGGGAAAAAATAATGTTGTCAAAGCCCAAATATAGGTACACGCAACATGTTATCTCCCACACTGCCATAGGTTACACTGACCAAATTAATAGTAAAACATTCCCATACAATGAAATAAAAAATAAAAAACATTTCTAAAGCTTCTTTAAGTTTTTCTTAGTATTTTTTTTTTCTTTTTGAGCAAGTTGTTTTCTGCATCACAGCACGACATGACGCATAACTAATGGCCTATGTTGGGTGTATCTAATTGTATAAGCACTATGGTGAACCAAATTATAAAATACATGGTGAACCTAATTACAAAATATATTAGAATCTTTGCTAAAAATTACTCTTGGGTGATACTGCTCTTCTGGAACAACACAAGAGATATGGTTTGTCAATTATAAGAGAAACAAACAAGACCAACATTTAAATTCACATGAAATGTATTGTTAAATCAGCCAATCAATTGCAAATACGATTTGCAAAAACAACATTCAGGACAACAGGTGGCTTCCATCTTTAATTCTACATCACTCTGAAACTGTACTGGATCGAAGTTATGAATTGAGAGAAAAACAAACACTCCTCTAAATCTATACCCATGTTTTTATGTCATGCTACACTGACTAGTGACAGCTGATTAGCTTCTAATAGGCTGAATACGCTTAAGGTAATATCACATTTAATATTAATACAGGGCTTCCATCACTTTGTAATTTTTGTTTTTAAGTGTGCACTATCTGGATCAATATCATTTGTATCAATATCAGTAGGAATATAAAAAAATGTAAAAAAAAAAAAAAAATCAGTTAACTAGCCAAGATGCCATCAATAAACTTCATGTCCTGGAGTAAAATTAATGAACTGCCATATCTATAAACCACTGCTTTCACTTCATGGGATAATCATGCCACTTTCTTGGATTTATCGCAGGCATAATCAAAAACATTAAAAAAATATATGGCTCATTCAGGTCAATATAATTGCCATATGTTTCCTTCATTATTATCATGGAAAACAACTCTATCAGTTAGAGAAATGTTCTGTTACCCAGCGAATGAGGATGTTTGGTGCCCATAAAGTGGCACAGTGGCAAGAACATAAAAAAAAAAAAAAAATGAAACAAAACCATCACTAACCATGCAAGAAACAGGCACAAAACTGTGTGAAATGCAAGAAAAAAAAAATGCATTCCAGAATCCTTCCACAACGGGGGAAAAATTTAAGAGCTGATTATCCGTCTAGCCTGACTGCTTACCTATATGATTAGTGAGTAAAAAATTGCACTAAGTATGACTACCAGCACTTTTGTGTTGACGGTATCAATAGTTTATGAAACATAAGGTCTTCTTAAGTCTTTTTTCTATGTATATTGTAATAAAATGTTAACACTGAAGTTAAAATTGGGAATGAAGATCATTAACAGTCTTACATGGCCTTCATGATATATGGGAATAAAGTTGCACATCATGAAACATGGCCACTTCATGATATATGGAAATAAAGTTGCAGATCATAAAATATTAAAACATGCCCACTTCATGATATAAGGAAATAAAGTTGCAGATCTTTGTACATGGCCAATTCTTTAAGTGACATAAGGACCATAAAACCGTCAAATCTTTAGAGAGAAGCCAATTCACTATTTCACATGAATATAAAAAAAAAAACAAATTCACCTCTCAGCTCCATAACATGAAAAACAAACATGTTTCTACTTTCACAAAGATGAAAAGTTCAAATATTTCTGTTTTTTATGCTTTAGCAGTGAATACCTGTACATTTAAATCTTTTTGAGATGAGGACAAATTATGACTGTAGCTTCATCGCTGCTTATGGGTATGGCGAAATATAACTTTTACAA
The DNA here is from genome assembly GCA_038406235.1 of Peronia verruculata. NCBI lineage: Eukaryota > Metazoa > Mollusca > Gastropoda > Systellommatophora > Onchidiidae > Peronia > Peronia verruculata. The sequence continues at coordinate 5,885 of JBCAUA010296368.1, read as the reverse complement.
CATATTGCAAACTTTAAAAATGTTCTTCTCCAGGCTAGAAAAGAACGTTAAATGTTTAAAGTCTCTTTTTCCTTGCAGGGAAAACATTCCGACTGTTTCCACATAGGGTAGCTTCTGATTCATTTTACAGTGCTGAAAATAAATTCCTCCTCTACTCTGTTTACAAACAATGTATGTCCATTATTTTAAAAACTTTGAGGATCAGCACATTTGTGGGCTGTTGCTAGATGTAAGTTGCAGGCAACATGTTGAGACAGTGTACAAATGTAGACAGATAATACCCTGTCAGTATTACATAGTCAAAATTAACTCAAAACCGCATTTTCATCCCTACATTGACAAAATCTACGTTAAAAATACTGGCGCCGTTTATTTAGACCTATTGGCCCAGCTAGACCTGGGGTCTATTTGGGCCTATTAATGCACCTTTTTCTCTCTGTCCGTGCATAAGAAAGTTACTGTATCCAGTTATTTATTTAATGTGTTGGGGAGGGGGGCTGCAATCCCCTCTCCTCCCCCTAAAAACTGCAAGCAGATGCTTCCATGAGCAAGCCGATACAAAATTGTTTTGCCTTTTATGTAACTTTTTTATTTGCCTATGCTTCCTCATTGCAATACTAGGTCCAGATAGACACTCCATAAAAATATTTCCTCCACAGATGTACAAAGCTTTTATATTTGGCTTGTTGTGTTTCCAGGATATATGGAAATAAAATTGCACATCATAAAACATGGCCATTTCTTTAAGTGACATAAGGACCACAAAACTGTAAAATCTTTAGAGAGAAGCCAATTCACTATTTCACATGAATATAAAAAAAAAAAAAAAATTCACCTCTAAGCTCCATATCATGAAATAGAAACCAAATTCATTACATTTCACTGTCAAGGCAACTTAAAGTTCTACAGCATAATTTCCTTCACAGGGATTGTTCAAGATCATAACTAGACTTTTTCACTTTCAGAAATGATGTACAAATCCATTCTCAAAAAATAACAAGTGATCACTAACATTTTTCATATTTTACTGCTATCCAGACCACAGAACAAAATAAAATAAGGATTTTTTTCACCCGGTAAGTTGTTTTACACCAGTTTCACTCAATGTCTCAAATTTCATAAGGTCTTTCTTGTAAACAGACAGATACAGGTCAAACTTGATGGCATTCTTGATTTCTAAGTAGTAGGAAATAGCCTGTTTAATTACCGTAATTATAAGAAAGCAAAGCTGTTGTCGACAAACCGGCACTCATGCACCCGTAGTAATGTCATCTCTGGGCTCTCTAACTCTTCCTGCCAAAGCAAGCAGCAAGACAGCCAACCACACAGACACAGCAGCATGAAAGCGCCATCAGGATGTAGACAGCAGTTGTGATCCAGAAAGCATACCAGTATAAGGTCTTATTGCAGTAGTCATCTCTAGTATCATCATCAGACTGGAATTCACCCTTGGTGCGGTAGATGAACACACAGCCTGAGGAATTTCAATATGTTATCATTCGCATAACAACAGTATTATTCACATCATTTCTCTTACTTTCACTGTACCCAACAATAAAAATGTGTATTACTTGTGCAGTAATGACAAACCAGTTTCATTTAACAGACCCAAAGGACAAGCAGTATAAAGGTATGTTTTCTGCAGCAGATGTAAGCCAAGCAATTTAATGGAAACAGTTTTGACATCAAAGAAGAACTATGTCTTAAAGATTTTTTTGAAAGCTGTCATATCATGTCAAAAAGGAATAGATAAGCACAAATAGGACATCATTCTAATATTTTTTTCTTCTTAATAAAGGTGGGATCTGAACACTCAGATATTCTTTCCTTGGAAATAACAATTTCTTCTAATTCCATAACCCCACCATTTTCATTCTGATATTGTTTGCTGATATAATCTTGCCACCAATCAAAATGTACAGTGCATTTTATTTTTCAAGCCTCGTCCAGTCAGCCCAAGGCCACTTGATCTATGCCCATGTGGCAAATTTTGTTTGTAGGGAAAGTAGTCTTGCAAATTTTGCTCTATCCTAAAGATTCACTTCAAAGTACATTTTACTCCTATAATTATACGGGGAAAACAAATGACAGTCATAAGTTATCAATAATTAAATCAAAATCATACGGAAATTGATTTATCTAAGAAACTGAGGAATAAATCTCCTTTTTTTCCTCTCAGGATTTTCAATATGCCACATAAAGCAAGAGAAGTTTGCGTTAAGTCATCTCTTTTTATCCAACCTTTCTATATTGTAATTGTAGCAGTTGTTCTGAAACTGGGTCAGTTAAAGAGATAAAACCTCACCTGCAATGAACCAAGCAAACAAGAAACAGTTCACTATGGATTCAACAGGATTCACTTTCTTCTGGTCTTCCTCTCTCTCCTCCTCAGTTTTGCGGCAACGCTGGACGAGACTAAACAGGTTCTTGGCTGCACCAAAACAGCCAGCCACAATCAGGTAGATAGGGATCATCCGCTCAGCCGGACAGTCATCCAGGTAGACTGAACCTGTGGAATCAGACACAAAAAGCCCTCTTTGATTGTTGTTGTTTCAAATAATTACATAAACAATTAAATGAATTGATTTACCCTAGATTTTCAACATATGTGTTGCCTAATTATGATTTTTCGATGCCAAGACCAAGAGTCCAAAGTCAATACAAGTAAAAACTCATGTCAAATCTATTTGGTGAAGAAATTTCTACAAGGAAATATTGCTCTAAGAAAATGCTGGGAATTCCTTCTAGACTATGCCCAAAAACTAAAAATCAGAAAGTGTGGAACATTTTGTACTCAGAAATTAGCCCAGCATAACAACAGTGGAACCTAAAATTTGAGTGCATGCCATAAAAATATACTTATAAATATAAACATTCATAAAGAATTCCAATTCCTTTATTTCCTTCTTTAGCACATAGATTAAAAGTCAAGGATTTTTGCAGGTTCTCTTAAATATCTGGACATATTTTCCTTACCCATGACAATCATTGACACAGGTATTGCCATGAATAATCCAATAAGGATAGTGACACCAACTGAAACACAAAAAAGGCAAAAGAGTTAGATGCTGCTTTGTACAAAGACAGATACACCTTAATGCTTTAAGTAAATCATGGAACTCACAATAGCCACCCTTACAAATGCATCACATTCAAATTAACTTTCAAGTCCAAGATGATACCAAATTTTTTACATTTTTTTGAGGGATAAGATAAACCAAGGCACTCTGGGAACCACTGATACAAGTGTTCAACATCCAGTCTGAAATATTGGAATTAAATCTCTGAGTACGATTACTTCTGAGGCACATATCATAAAGGTAGAACATAAATTTTTTGATATGTTATAAATGAAAATATAGCAGTCCACAAAAAAAATCCACAGTGATTTGTTAGTGTGCAAATAATGCTTCATAAACAACTGCAAATGACATAGATAACATCAAAAATCAAATATGTATTTGCCTCTGATATTACACCCACAGTTATCAACAAGTAGAATGCATGAGAAGGAGATAACTTCCATCAGGAGTTTAAAAGTTGTACACAGAGCATAATGAGAAGGACACTTACTTGTTGAAAGGATGATGACCAAAAAAGTTTTCATGAAACTCAAAGTTCCACTTGATTCATTTCTTGCTGCCTTCACTCTTCCATACAGGGAGTCATAAGTTGGTGGAGGCTCTGTTGAGATACAAGAGAGATATCAAATTCAGACCACATCAAGGACATTCTCATAGTAACAAAATCAATTACAGACACTGTTTACAGCTTGCTCTAGGGATGACCAATGCCTGAGTAATGTTGAGATCGCATGATAATAATCATGAGGAAACGATCAACTCTTTCTCTGAACATCTGATTGCACCCACGGGTGAAATAAAAATGGCCTATAAGTGTGGCATCCATGAGTGGGTGTATCTCTGCGTGTGTGAATGTGTTAGTAAGAACGATTTTAAAAACTGCTGGGATAAGACAATTTTAATGATCCTTTGGGGTACTGAAAAACATACAGTTGAAGGACTGGCTAGTACTGAGGTGGCAGTGGCCATTAGGCTGAAATTATAAGTAACTGAGTTCAAATCCAGTATATGAGCTAACACTTAGACCTTGAATAAAACAGTTTTCACACATTTCCTGATTCAACCCATGTTAAAATGGAACCCAATTATAGGATGAGAATGTTATTATTAAACTGATAAAGAACTGAGTGCCAACCAAACAGCCAACTTGTACGCTTCCCTGCAAGCTGTGAATAGGTATCTTTGTTGTTCTATTATAAATAATAATAATAAAATAATAGTAATAAAAGATACAAAGATTGAATTGTTGAGGAATAACCACTGTCTACATCATGTCATTTTCTATCATTTTATAAAATAGAAAAAGACTGTCCAACTGGCAACTAACACAACAATTTAGAAACATTTTTGAAAAAAGCAAATAACACTTATAAATAATGTCTAGATGTCATTTTCTATCATTATTATTATGAAAATTGGAAAGATGTGTATGACAGTTTTCATCACCACTGTAAGAAGAGGATGTTGCATCTTGAATTATGTACATGAACCTGCAAACAGAGGAGAGAACTACCCACACAGAAACTATGTCATTCCAAAAGATATGTTGAAAGAAATATTGCGGGTCTCTTACTTAGGGGGAATGAGGATTGTATTAAAAAAAAAAAAAACATGAAAAGCATATAAAGATAAGCCAAAGAAACAACAACAACAACAACAACAAAAAAAAAATAAAAAAGCTAACAATAACCTCATATCAGTTTCCTCAATGTGTTACATACAGCCCTATCCAATCATCACCCTTTTCCCCATCCCACTGGCCAACTGCATCTACAGCTTACTTATATTTGTCCCCTGTAAATGTGAAACATCTAAAGCGCATGCACTCAGCTATGCTATCGTGTATCGGTTCCACAAGGCACTTTCTATAGATGCAAATATCATTCTTCTATACATTCAGTGTTATGGGGTAAGTTAGTTCATATGTACTTCTGCAACAAAATGAATGAAAAAGCTGCATGCATGTGCGTGTTTGGGGGGGGGGGGGGGGACACAATAATATCTGAATTGAAGCAGACAGTAACTGCTTCCAAAAACATGGTGATGTCCTCTATATAGGCCATAGAGAAACCCTTAGAGCCATAATGGGCAAATCATCATTTACAGCCTATCTTTGTGTGATTTATGTGGCCTGTAGACATGATTAGCCAAATGCAGTTTATACTGCTATCAATCACAAACATTAAATAATTAGTAAGCATAATATGTGCTATAGGCTGCGTCCGTGAGTGAATGTACTGAATGTACATTTTCCTGGAAATTCCAAATGCATAAATCTTCCAATATGAATTCACTTCTATTACCTTTTTATGTACAAGTAAACCTACATAGTAGCTCACTGTAAATATGTCTAGTTTATCAGCACTTGGCCCACTACTTGACAGATGCATACTGATGCACCTCATGGTCTCAAATATATACTCCTTCCCTACCTTTGGGTAAACAATTCAATGTTTCTATCAAGCTGCGTTTATATATATATTTTGCATCCGTTGTACTCCAACGTTTGCTTGATAAAATTTATTCTTAAATTGACAACTGTGGTGTTCGAAATGGCAATATGGACAGCATTTTTTTTTTTTTTTGCCTGCCTGAAGCATTTACTACAAAATCTATTTTGATATCTTTGCCTATTTGAAAGTAGCCTATGATGAGGCTAGTAGTTGTTTTATTTCAGTAATTAATATTAATAATGATGGTGGAAGAGATACATATTTTCTGCATGGCAATGAGGTATTTCGAGATCGGTCACATGACCGAGGCAACATCACTCACATGTGGCTTTGTTTATATGATGTGACA
>JBCAUA010296259.1:0-19573 GCA_038406235.1 Peronia verruculata | reverse complement strand
ACCGTACCTCGGCGAAAAGCAGGCGGTATGCGAGAATGGCGGTACAGCGGGGGGCGGTATGACGAGGTTATACTGTAATTTATTTTGGGGAGATTTCTTCACCACGTAAATGATGGTGAAAAAATTTCATTTCACAGCTTTGGCAGATTCATAGGTGGACTGAGTTCTTAAGCATAATATAATTTATTTCGGAAAGGTGTCATAGGCTGTGGGACTGGGTTTTTGGGCAGTAGGTTCTCAGTCAAGGGGATATTACGATTAAAGGTCCTTTTGCCATGACATGAGAAAATTATTTTCTAAATTATTGTTAAGAAGCATCTGAATGCATCATATGTTTCTGGCCTGTGATTTCTACTTCACACTTACTACACTTTTAACATTCCCATGCCAAGGTAGTTATTGCAGGACATAAAAAGGACTTGGCCCTGTATTGTGCTGCAGTGTAATCATATTGAAACTAATGTTAGTGCTGCATCTCCAAATGAAAGGCTGTTTTCAGCAAGGTGTTACCATTGTCACTCTGATAAGCCTTTTTAGAGTGTAACACCCACATTGCAGCACAGTAGCCTACTATGTTGTTGTATCTGAGGTAATCATGAATTTAGACAGCATAGCATAAGTCTATAGATTTTCCAGATGTGTGCTTTTAAGTGGTAGTATTCAGTCTTGAGCATGTTTACTTAAGGGAGTTTTAACTGTCATATAAAATAGGATGTGTTTAACTGTGTCCAACTGAAGGAAAAAACAACAACAAACAAGAGGAGATGAGTGAGTAGGGTTAAGAAAGTATCTGGTCTCCGCAGAAAATTGGATTTCAGAATTACAAAAATTGCTTTTGAAAAATCTATTAAGTAGGCTTTTGCCCCACAATTAAAAGGGAAAAGGGCAATAATTGCAAGAAAATTGCAGGTACGGTGCAAAGTTGCGGCTAGGGGCAAAAATCATGCAGTTTGCACGTGATGCAATTTGCTCAAGGGCCAGAAGTATGCACTTTAAACATTGACTTTGGCCATATCCCTTATTTTGATTGATGTCACGATAATCACCTGGAGGAGGTTGAAGGCCATAAAAAAATCATAATCTGATTGATGAAGGTGGTGGGAGATAGAGATAATTATTAGTACTGCCACCTCATGCAGATGATTGCAAAATTACGTACTCATTTTAAAATTTACAGGGACAATCTTACAAAAGGTTCTGCTGACATTGCCATATTTGTCTCAAGAGATGAAAGCCCATGAGCACTAGGGAAGATATGAAAGTCCTGATTGTTTATGATTTAAAATTTAGAATCTAAATAAATACTATGCCCTAGTTATAACTAAATGTTTGAAAGTATATTTCAATTTGATATTTTTCTCCCCTAAAGACAAGTGTGGACAATGTAACACAAGAGATGTGCTGCTGTGAACCCAGTATCTGTTTCAAACCTGCCTGGACTGTGGCTTCTTTACATCCAGATCACAGGAATTCATCAACAGGTGTTCGTCAGTCCCCTGATAAACGCACCATCATGAACCCAATGGCTAAGCAGGATGATAATCTTCTTGTCACAGGTTTAGTTGCGGCTCTGATCTTCATCACTGTTATCGGAGCTGGAATCATTTTTATAACAGCATGCAAAAAGAGACGGCAGCCCAGAAGAGATCCAAATGTTATCATGCAATATGAACGCCTTTCGGCCTCAGATCCTGATATAGAGGATGCTGTTGTGTTGTAGTAATCACCACAGCTGTGTGTTAAGTATGTCTTGATGCATTGTAAGTTGTATGGCCTAATTGGGGTCATAGGTGATATTAAACATCATATTAGGAATGTCATGAGAATTCACTCAGACTGTAATTGTGCAGATGTAAAATGAAAAACCAATTTCAGTTTGGATGGAAGCTCATCATACATCTCTCATGTAATGCAGTGAATCATTTCAGGTTGTTCAGTACCGTACTGATTGTTGGCATTGGATGGGTGACTTTATCAAAAGTTACAGTGCTCATGATGAAGGAATGAATTGTGTTAAAATACACAATACTTTGAAAGGGCATGAATTCCATCAGAATGTTTGATAATTTGATTGAAAAGAATAGATTGTATAAGAATGTACAAAAGTCAGAAGATGTATGGTAGCCGGAATGAAGGAACCGATTCATAACTGAAAGAATAGTTGTTTTGTAGTATTTCAGTTCATTTTAAGGCTTCAGGAGATTTAAAATTTCTTTTCATGACACACATGCAGTGTCTATAGGTTCATTAATCTCTGCAAGAAAGAAATTTTCATAATCAGCAATCGGGGATTGAAATCTTTGTCTCTAATTCATCTACAGAAAAAGGTGTGAGAGAGCTTCAATCAAGTGGAGTAGTACTATTCAACCTATTAATGATAGTGGATATCCACTTATGCACTCTTTCCTTTTCTTTTTTTTTTTTAATTCATGGAGAATACAAATGATAAATGATGAATTATCTGTAACTTAGGATGAGAGTGATGAAAGTTTTTGTTGTTGTTGTTGTTGTTTTTTTTTGCAATAAAGTATTCTTGTTGATCACAATTGTTTCAGGGTAAAAGCATTTGCTTGGTTATGCCAGACACTGCCATAGCTTATAAAGTTGTTGTGCATTGCCTAGACGTACTTTCACATGCAGGCTAGTTTTAGCATTTTTAAGGAAGCATTTTGTATGAATAAATATAGAGGATGAACGGTGAGAAAATGAGGGATAGCAGTGTCACCAGTTTTGATATGTTTTGCATCATTTTTGTGGCTTAGCTCTTTTACAGGGACATTGTTTTTGAACTTATATCAAATGAATGAGTAGTCAAGGTTGTGAGGTGAATACAGTAACCTGAGACAAATGCACATTGAAATGTCAGGTCACTGAGTAAGTTGTCATGTTTTTGTCTGTTTGATGAATGCTAGGATTCGTGGAGCTGTTGAATGGCAAACAACTAGGTCCAAAATCCACCTTCTGAAGTTGAGATCTGAGATAGTGAGCGGCAGACATTTTATAAAGCTAAAATCAGTTTTAATTAGCTGACAATTTTGAATTCTCCCTAAGTGATTCTTGCTATCTGTTATTTTAAATGGATATTTGGGAACCATGACTGTGTTATTTTTTAAAAAAGAAAATCATTTTACCTGCTCAAAAAGTCCATTGTAGCCAGATTCTTGTACTGATAGAAAAGTTATGAAATATATGCCTAACTTTCATGAATAAGAGAATGGGATGTGTGCAAAATGCAGCATGATTTTGGTGGGAATATCCTGGTAAAATTGTATTATAAAGTGAGTTTGAGCATAATGTATTGTTTGACATTTTTAAAACTTCAAATTGTATTACAGTGGGCCAGATCTGTTGCAGTTTCTACGTTGCTTAAGCATAACTGTGTGCTGAACAGGGTCACAGCTGTAGTAAGGCTTACACTAGCATCCATTGCCAGTATCATTCAGCTGGTATTTACTGTGCACATGCATATAATTATTGTTGAAAAATGATGTTTATATGGGACTTGATATCATATGTATCCCTAGACATTGATATAATAAATCATTGTTCTGTTTACTTTTACAGTATCCCAAAGACATAATAATGTGTATTCACAGTGATTTGTAATGCCCCTTTTTTCATGTTTATGGCTGGTTGTAGCAGTCATGGTTGAGGAATTGATATTTTTATTTTCATAATGGTGCTGTCCTGACTGGGGCCCTTTTGTCCTGGAGATGTTTCATGAATTTACTTTGTTTTCATAAAGATAGTGAAAGTTCTTTTAACAGCTCACCACAGGTATGATCATTTTATGAGCAAGATGATGAATTACTGAATGGTTTGTGTTATGTTTTACTAAAGGCTGTACATTTTCTTACAGATGTTGGAAAGAGAGTATTGCATAAATTAATGTTGATGACTATATCCATAGTAGTTCCAAGATTTCAAAATAATTTTTAGTCAGAACGTGGAAATAATTAAAAGACATTTCCTGCCTTTTGATTTAAAGTGCCATTTTATGATCTGCATGAATGACGATATTTCCAGGGAAGATATAAATCGCAAAAAGTATACAAATCTGAGAAAAACAGGGTGAGGTGTTAGAACTAGTCAATGTCTGCTTTGTTAAGCATGTTACAGATTAGACATGGCATAACTGAGTTGAATATTCATTACCTAGTACCAATAAAATTTGTGCAAATGAAATGTCTAGATATTCGAATTGGGTGACAAGACGTAATAACATGTCCTTTCTTTCTTGTGGAAGAGAAGGTGCTTAAGTGCAATACAATAAATGGTATAATATAATATAATGACCTGTGTGGCATTTGTACAGTTTCTTTGTCTGTAGGACATGGCCTAGCAGATTGGCTGTAAATAGACAAGAGACTTTTCCCTAGTAGTCTCCTCGCAAGTGCCAAGTCTGTCATAAACATCAGATGATGATGTCCTACCTATCTCCCTTGTTCAGTGGCTGTGTGGAAATATCTTTTTGAGTTTTATTTCTTCTTAATGAGTCAGGCTTTCTTTTAAATAAAATACAGGATCTAACTTTAAAGTTTTTTTTTCTTTCCATTTTAGCATCCACCTTATGAAAGGGATATAGAGATGTGAAGATTGGATCAGAGTCTGTGTCAATAAGCAGTTATTTGTGTCAGCATTTGGCTATTGGTTGTAACATGAATGTGGACTACATACTGCCAGTGTGGATAACTGGTTGTATTCTGAAGTGGAAATCAGTGCCAGTGCTGCTGTTTTTGTTTGAGCTGTTTGTCCAAATCAGCTGGGCACTAGAAAGGAAATGAGGGCAGCAGGATGGACATGGACTCAGTTCAAGAGAACTTTTCAAAACCAAATTCACTAGTTGAGTGCTATGGACTTGTTGTGCTTTCACAGAAACCAAGAGGAAATGTTGTGACAATCTTAATAAAGCATTTAGAAAAGTTATAAATCAAGAGCCTTTCTGTCTGAGGAATTCTGTAATCTCTTAACAGTATTCAGCCTGCCAAATGGGAATTCAAATCTTTTGTGCTGCTTTGCCCAGATGATAATGTGTGACGCTTGTTAACATATTTGGGCACTTGTATACTTCATATTTACTTTGCGAGGTAATCTGTATCTTTATACTTACAATATGCCTCATCTTACATTTTTGTTTACTGAAGAGACCTAAGAGATTTTCTCGATGTATTTGTGAATTATTCACATTTTTTTTCTTGTGTTTTGTTTTGTAGATGTTGTTTCACAAATAAAGCTGAAGGCAAAGTGTGATAAAGTCAAGTATTAAATTTTAGACTCTATTTGCTGAAAGGGAGAATGAAAATCTCACGGCAATCACTTTTTAAATTTCTTAACAATATTTTAAGTTATAGCCATATGAAAACATTCAGCATTTTTTTAGAATTACATCATGAATTATATTCTTTTCATGTAAATTAAGCTTATTGTTTATGTAGCATATAATGTGCAAATCTGTTAAATTGGTATAGATCTGTAAATGCATGACATTTTGTAAACTGTATGGTTTTAAGTTCTATTATCTGTGCTATTGTCATGACTATAAAATGGTCAGTTGAATAGTGTGCATTGCAAAATAAAATTATAACACTATAACTGTGTGCTCCCTTGGAGGACATATATGTATTTGAAAGCTTCTAAAGAAAGCCAGGGACGTAGAAGTTTAGTTGATGACAGAAAAGCAGCTTTTGTCTGAATGGAAACCTGACATTTTGTACAGATACAGACTTATGGTAGTTTTCCTATTCTCAGAGTTCTGTTTTTTTGAGACTTCAGATGTTTTTCTGTTATGGCCTGTACATAGCATTGGGCTATACATTGTGCAGGAAATACATTTTGTTTTCTGATTTTTCTTATGCCTATGATAACATTTTACTTTCTCATTGTCCTAGTGCTCACATTTCAGGTTCCCATTGGCCATTGACTGGAAGTGAAATATGGATTGTACTCAGTTTTAGACTCATATGAAGAGCTTTCAAGTTTTGTTTGACTTTTTAGTAATAACAGCATAATACTCATGTTTTCTTTGTTTTGCGTTTACACTTTTTCTGCTCTCTTGTTCTTTCAAATTTAGAGTGACATGAACTATGCCTTTTTTTGAAAGTTTTATGGTTTTTTTTTATGATTTGAAATAATTATTTGTTATTTTCCAGCCACAGGAGTTTTTTTGTGTGTGCGTGTGTTTTTTTTCTGTTTTGATTTGATTTCAGAGCAAGTCTGTTGTCAACAGCGAGTTTAATTGTGGAACACGAGATGTACACAGAGTCAGTGGACAGTATATACTTGTCAAATGAAGAGAAAGCTTTCAAGACTCTTTTTGTCAAAAATAATTTCTCAATATTTGTAAAATTCATATTAAATCAGCAAAATCACTATTGGATCAGACCTCACTTTTGTATATCCCTGACAGATATCAGTAGGCCTATTTGGGACTTTCATTTAATTTAGCTTTTTCAATTTCTCTCCAATTGGTTCCTCGACATGGCCATGTGCTCACTTTATTTCATTTTGATCATAATAATCAGTATCATAGTGTTTTTTTTAATATATATATTTATATATATAATAGGATGAAAACATTGAGATGTATAGTGTCATTTCAGACAATGCAAGAGTTCTGTACATATTTTGTAATATTAAAAAAGCTTAAAATTCTGACTGTTGGTGAAAGTTGGAATCTGTGTTGCCATACTTAGCTTTGTTCCTTCACTTGAAAATACACTGAGCTTCTACTTGTAGCAATACTGTTTTACCGCCATAACCTGTTTGAGGTGCTGTCTTTGCTGAGGTTGTGTCCCTTCTCTTACTGTTGTGATGCAGAGCTACCTTTGCTGGTCTTTCTTGGGTGCTGCTCACGATTGTGATTGCATGAGTAGTTTTTACGGAATGTACTCACCTAAAAGCGTTAGAACCAGAGAATCCTTTATCATAATTTGTTGGTTTTTTTTTTTTTCACAGGTCGATATCATGATGGAAAGCCATGGCTTCTTGTTTACAGCATATTATTGTTTTTTATGTGTTTGTCTTGGTGATGTTATGACTGATGAATGTTTCGACAGAAATTAATGACATATCGTTGTCTTCATCATTCATATTATTCATCATTCATATTATTATAATCATCATACTGATGATTTTTATTAATTTATACTAATGGACTCATTCACTCATGTGTGAAAAATATGCAGATACTCACGTAAAAAAAAAAAAAATGTATGTGAATTTGATCTGCCGGAATGAATGACTCTAACATTGTGAGATACATGTACGTGTAATTCTTTTATTTGACCTGCCTTTCTATGGCATTCTACTAGTTTGTGATAATTACTTTCTTATGCTAAATAGCTTGGCAAGATTAATGAGAATGCCTGCTGATCAGTGTACCATAACACAACTGTCAAGGATCACAGATGACACCAACTGTTTAGTAAACATAATAATATTTTTACAGAAAGTGAACTTCTTTTAGATAAATAAAGTTCACAGATTATCAGTATATATGACATTCATTTACAAACTGCCGTAGAAGAATATTAAAGTGTAACATCAGTGATTAAAGAAGAATATTAGGGTATTGTTGCTTGAGGATGAATGAGAGATAACTATGATCAGGTTCTGACCAGTAGTTGATCAGTGTGATGTGATTTACAATCTAATCAGTTATTTATGTTCTTAAAAAGAGTTATAACTCAGGTATTTGGACCCTAAGACGATAATCTGACTTGACTTCAACTCATATCATAACCAAAGATAGCTTGTGCAATTTGTGATTCCACCAAACTATCACCATAGATATACTTGGTGTCAGGCCACATGCCCTTGCTGTTTCTTCAGTAGATCAAAGAGAGAAGACAATGCAGGTTTAGAGACCTTTAGTCAAATTATTTTGGTGAACAAGTGAACAAGTATTGTTTTCTATTTGTGTACATACAAATACAGTGTAATGAATACAATGAATGTTGATCTCATACACTTTTTCATAAGTATAATTTGTAGTCAGTCTTCATCACTGTCATACTGTCAATGCAAGGCAAAACTAGTGGTTAGAAGTAATGTTCGTAAGGAAGGGAGGGATTGTTGCCTGTGTCGTATGAATGCCCTGTGATGGGACCTACTGTGTTGTGGAGGAAATGATATTACATTGCATTAACTTTATCTAGCCTTGTCATTGCCATCACTTGTCAGCATTGTTATCTCTGTATCAGCATCTTCATCTTGATCACCTTCCACATGAATCTTATAAAAAGTCAGTTCATTGTGTGATGATTCTTTACCCCATTGATCATTCATTTCACAATACATGTATAGAAATATGTGTGGTATAAGGTATTATATGTGTGTGGTTTTGATGGCCAAATTTCATAGACTTTGAGTTTCTCGTGATGAAACCTGTCACTTATTTCTTCATGCCACACAACATTTCAAATGCAAGTGATCATTGATGACAGATGCTTAGTTCTCTGTTAGTTGTCCTTTATATCTGAGCATTTCTTTGAAAATGTGATGAGAATTGATTATTCTATACACTTACTGCCATACGAAAGAATGGGAGTGGCAGTTATTTCCTTTTCCCATCTCATGTTAATTTGTCAGTATCAGTTTACAAAACAACAACAAAAAATCATACAAGCATGCTATTGTTGTTTACAATGAAACCTCTGTGTGAGAGAACGTGACATCTTAAACACATAATTTTTGTGCAGTGTATGGTACATGAGAGCATTAGTCTTCTTTTACAATCTTGTAGTCCTGATATATTGTTCCATTGTGCAAAATGCTTATGTCCATGACTGCGACATGAACAAAAAGTGTAACAATACCTTGCTAAATGCCCAGCAGTTGATGGGAAACGGGCTCACTGTTTGATGACAGTTTTTTATGCAATGATTTAAACTGTTGCCAAGTTGTTTTTCTGGTTCAGGAACATTTCTTTGTTTATTTATTTTTTAATTCTTATCATCGATTGATACTGAAGAGAGACATCTCAAAAGCAGTTCAGTTATCTATGGAAAGCAAATGACAGGCAAGAAATGGAAACTGATAAGATCTGAGGTACATGTATTTGTGTGTTATGCAGCCTTTGACAACACGACAATTGCATCACAGCAGCTACTCCGGTATGGTTGTGTACATGTATTTGTGTAAAGTATAAAGCTGTGTGACTACTCAAGGAGGAACATGAGCTCTTTTGTCAGAGATGAACCACCAGTGTGACAGAGTTCAAATGATGGCTGCTCCTTCTCCTTCGCCATACTCATAGGGACATGAATTCTTGTGCATATATACATGTACCTAGTTCATATACCCCTAGAGGAAGTAACGTCCTTATATATACACTTGTGTATTACATCATGTCAGTGATGTGTATTAACCATGTTATTTCCATATTACTCTCTTTCACTGAACAATTATCAGCATGGTTAGTATCAACAGTAGTAGTACATGTATTGTTGTGATCAGGTGTAGCTCACTGCTTTCAACAGATTTCAAATTAAATGTAGGCCTATGTTTTAAAGCCATTGTTGTCATCTTCGTGAACGAACTTAAACGAAATACATGTACTTTATCTAGCAGCTTACCTATGCTTCACACGAAAAAGATTGATAGCTCAGACTATTATCAGCAGTCAAGACTCAAATCCGACCCTGAATCAGCATTTGATTTATTAATTGTCAAGAATGGATGAATTTCAAAGTTGTTCACTCATTTATGTTGGCGTTAGGTAGAGAGATGATCTAAATTCTGTCGTGAACTCCGAGGTATTTGCTAATCAAAACTTTCTCCACTTGTTTATCTGTGTATGACTTGAGGAGTTTTCTCACTAACCCTCCAGATTTGATCATAGGACTTGTAATAGATGATGTCAAGAAAAATAAGCATACACTAGTTAGAAATCTGTTGTAAATTTGACAAATGAATTATGATATTGATGATGGCAGAATTTACTGAACTGTAGAATTTACAATACATGTATAATTTATGAATGTAGTTATTTGTATATATAAAATTGTGTACCATATACACTGTATTGCAATCACGTGCATGCCACAGGCTCTTTATGGGGTACACTTACGTTTACATTACCAGTGTTTGGTTCATGTCCATATCATAAGTTGAAGAAGCCACAGACATATAGTCGAAATCAACATTTTCTCTCACAGGATTTCAGTTTTATACTTGTATTTGTTCTTTTTGGCAATGGCAAGCTCTTCATGTTGTAGGTTATTTCGGCATTTAATATTACCCCTGTATGCAGTCTAATGAAGAAACAAAGAGGGAGGCGTCCCGAGTTTTTTTTCTTTTTTTGAATGGCATTGGGGGTCGGAAAATCGTCATGGCATGCATGACCCTGCATGACCTGGTGACTTACTTTTTCCAGTGAGCCACCCTGAAGAGATGTGAAATTTATAACCTTACATCCATGACCTCTTTATAAGGACTTCTTGTAGGTACTGGAAGTGACATGACATGAACATGTAGGAGAAGCTGAAATAGGGCTAGTCATGTCGTTACTACATGTACAGTATATTTGATGTCTGGTGACAGCTCTGTCGGGTTTATTGTCTTCGAATTAGTGGAATGGAAAGAAATCTGATTCGTATCTCAGAATAGTCTGAAGTAGAACAGTTTCAAACTGACAAACTAAATAGAGCAGACTGCCCATTTCTTACATCCGTATATCAGAAGCCTCTTTATAATGACCTCTTGTAGTTACTTACCTTATGTTAAATGTATCTTATCCTGTGTATCTCCGGCCTCTAGTTTAGACATGAACATTTAGGGACCTGGACTCTATTCTCCCATCCGAGAAGGTAGGACTTCAGACATTGCCACCTAAATAAAGATTTAGAGAGGATGTTTCAGGAAGAAATTATTAAAACAAATTTATGAGAAAAAAAAAAAAAAAGAGGAGCAAGATGTTCTTTCAGTTTTTTTTCTTTCATGGCTTATGTTTTTATTTGAATCATAGTGAAAGATTTCGGTCTTTGTTTTGCTGGTGGTTATCTGTCACTTTTCAAGCTGAGTCTGGCATTCAAAGTAAGTGAGTGAGTGAGAAAGAGAGAGAGAGAGAGAGAGGGCAGTAATATTGTTTCAGCACATAAATGCTGCGTGATATTTATGATATTGGTGCTACCACTGAGTCTTGATCATCTTGCCGTTTGTTGGTTTCAGAATCCACACTGAGGAGACCGCTTTTGTTCTTTTATGACATAGCCCGTTGGTTTGTTAATTTGTTTGTTTGTGTGTCCCTTTGTACATTTGTTTGTGGTAGTCCTAATACCAATGTAGTGACCGGGTGCATTAGTGTGGCATAAGGCTGTTGCATTAGTAATGAGGACTTATTGCTTTGGTTCAAAAAGTAATTAAAGATTTACATGTATTGGTCACCTACTTGGTTTAGTTTGCTGTATTTTGTCACATTTTGTGGTCTCTTGTTTTCTCTCATCATCACTACATGTACATACTTATTTACTGAATTACTCTCTCCTTCCTGTCAAAGATTCCAGCGCTTATTGGCCTTCGTTACCCAATAATTAAAAGGAGAAGAAACACATGAATAATGATAATAATATCATTCATTTCACAGAAGTGCCTTGAATTTGAATATCAAGACAGAGACTGGGAACTAGCAAGCACATCAGTACGTCAAAATAAAATAATAATAAAAAATAAATAAATAGATCTAAATAAGTAAGCTGAAATTGAAGATTTTCGGAGCGCCAATCTGTGTGATTCTTCGTCAGGGCACCTACCATCATCATCATTTTGCAAAAATATTGTTAAGTCTGAATCAAAGACCACACTATCTCATGTGATAAGTATTCTTATTTCAATCACTTTCCCCGAGAACTGATAAACTAAGATACGCTTTGATTCACTTCACTTCACTTTCGCCTGGAATTCTCCCTTGGACATAGGCCAGCGACAAGTGCTCTCCAGGCATCCCGGTCCTGGGCCTGAAGTTCCAGCTGCCCCCAGGTGCAACCCATCCTCTGGGTATCTGCTTAGTGCTTAATGCGCCAGGTGTTTTTTGGTCGGCCTCTTATCCTTATCCCTTGGGGGTTCCAGCTTAGGGCCTCTCTTGTGATACTGGATGCAGGTTTCCGGAGCTACGCTTTGATTTGTGAAAGATATTGTCTATGGCCTGGCAGTTCTTTTACTTATATAATTATGAAGATTCCACTGCAACTTCTCAGACTAGGAATCAAAACGAGAGAGATGTTTAGCTGATGGAATGCAAGCGGAAAAAGCATTCTGGGCCAAAGTGCATGTATTGACATAGGCGAGAGCTGTTTGGAAGATAACTGACGCACAGAATGACCAGGACAGTCAATTAGTAAGAGTTGCTAACTATAAAATTGATAGGAAATACAAGAGACAAATGATTTTGTATTACAAGTCTTATGAGAACAAAATCAGTGGCTGTACATCAAAGCATTATGATTATTATGGTAAAGAGACGTCGCCCAAAGACTGCTTACAAAGACGAGATGATATAAAAAAGTTAACTGCTGAAGAATATCTAAAGAATATACCGGACTTCGATTTCGCTCCCACCGTTTTCAAACTAGTCTTTTTTGTGCGTTGATACAGCATTGCCAGCGTATCTGCTATGAATCGAACGCCTACCGGAAGTCATTTTCTGTGAGCCTGTCCAGGATCACCGGCATTTCTTGTTAATTAGCCTTCGTGGTATCAAAGCTGTGACCTTTGAGGTGAACATTGTGTAATCTTTCTGTACAGGAAAATGTAACAGGAGCCCAAATTTGGCTAGTATCTTGGATAGGGAGCTACAGTCATGTTATTTTTGGCCAAATGGTCACAAGTTGCTAACTTGTGGGCAGACACATTGTCTTGCTTGCAGGGCCCAGTACATATTGATTATTTACTGTCATCAAATGAAAGTTAGTCTTTTACGTTTGACGTCTTTCCTCAGCTCTTTCAGTTTTCATACGACACTTTGTCGATGTCAACAACTTCTTGTATGGTAATTTTACGATCCTGGCTTACAATCCTTGCAATTTTATCATTCAGATTTTGCTATGTTGTGCTTGTTGAAAGACGTCGATACAACTCATCAGTATCAACGTAAAGCTTTGCTCCTCTGGAATCCCAAATGCCAATGGAAACATGCATTTTGGCACACAACAGCACCCGTAGAGCTCATTTATCATTGCATGTACATGTATTTCCTCAAGTTTGTCACAGAATTTGACGTTTCATAACAACTATTAATTCGAATATAAACTGGATGGCAAATCAGTCCTTGGGGTCATTCACTAAACTGTGCGTAGTATCGCTTTGACCACTATAACAGTGAAGCTATATGATTGTATAGGTCGGCCTATAGGGTGTTTATTATTATTTTTCTAGATGTGTGTGCACAGATATAGATTGTACTGATAAATCCAACGCCATACAAGGACTTTGGGAGCGTTTTGATACCAGCTCGTATAAATTTGTTTGTATTAGCAACAATGACAGAACAATAACCCTTACATTGCTTATAATGCCATAATATTAGGATAGGACTATTCTCGATGGTGCTATTTCTTTTGGTCAGTTTTGCTTGGTACATGTACTACATGTAGGTGAATATGTCCATACATAGCACACGTGTATGTTTATGTATGTATGTTTTTATCGAAACTGTCCTGTCGCATTAAAACACACACACACACACACACGCACGCACGCACGCACGCACACACACACACACACACACACACACATTCTAAAATCACCGATAAAGATGGACAATAGTCAGAGCAAAACTCCAAACACTAAATCCTATCTCTCGCCCTTACGTCATATCATAATAAAATCCTAAACTGACCAAGAACCCTGAGTTCTAGGTCCAGTCCTAACCTAAAGCTTACCATATATTAAGGATGATCGGCTGTGGAGATCTCCAGCCAAACATTCATTATCTGTAAATTGTTTGCCTATTCGGTCAAGAAACGATTCTTTTCTGAATCTTGTTCTGGGGGGTCTTTTTCAACTTATAAATGTACATTGTATTAATTTGTTAATGGTAAATTCTTTTTTTTTTCAAATGACTTTGGCCACTGCCAAGTTAGAGCATAGTCTATATTGAGTCTTTGGACCAGTTTTAAACAATGATGAGAATTCAGAAAACAACAACAACAACAAAAAAAAAGGACATTTAAATTTTATGAGCATTAAGGACGCACGAACATTCAAGGAAGAGAGCAACGCTCATTTTGTGCCGTTTCATCTTTGATACAAAATTTAAAACCACCAGGAAGATTTCCCATCTACTATTTGGCCTAAAGTTGATTATCTTTACAACAGGCCAAATACCCGGGTAGTCATTGAGGGCTAATCATTTTTATCGACAGATTTGAAATGATTCGTGCCAAAGCCAGTGACACGAGGCCAAATTGCTGACTTTTAACCATTGTTCACCATAAAGCATAACGGCATGAAACCAAAATCAGTTACGTCAAAACATTTCTTCAAATTGCGAGCTTAGTTCTTTGTTGTCCTATCTCCATTTTATGGTTATGCTTTTTATAAGCTTTACAACCTCCTGTAGTAGTGGTTATCTCAGCTGTCCAAAACCGTGGTCAAAAAATAACATAACACTACTGTGTTATGTGATCACTTTGTCAATCCCATTTATCTCCATTTTTTTCGCATTTTGAGAAAAATGCTGAGTTTTGTTCAGCAACTGTTTTTGTACAGTGGAGATATGACAAAATGATTTTCAAAATATACCTGTGTGGGCAAGTGGTTGCTGAAATGACTACAGTATAGGGTAGATTTACTATCCCATTTTCACATGACATATATATCTCCAAATCACCCAAAATGGAGATAGGACAACAAAGAACTGAGCTCGCGAAATGTTGTCTTCCTGAAGGTCAAAACAAAAACATTCATCAAATTCAACAATATTAAATATATTAAAAATACTAAACATTTACAAAAAATAGTCAAATTATAAAAAGGCCACCAAATCCATGAGCACCATGCTTGCAAATTTCAACAATAGTCATCAAACCTGAGTTCGCTCGCCGACATTTCGTCTCAGAATGAAATTGTCCAAACTAAAGAGTAATAAAATTGTCGCAGTTAGAACAATTTACTTTCGGAGCCATGATTTATTGCCAGCCTTCGGTGAATCGGGTTATCTGGCTAGTTTATAGGAACCCCTAGGCCTGAAACAAGCAATCTCATTGTCTTTTTACATTTCTGAGAGACCTATTGAGGACAGATCAGTGTGGCTACAAAAGACTCGAGAAAGCCTACGAGGATTTAGTGCGAAACTGTCAGTCAGCACTCTATGGTGAACAATAGTTGGGGTAGGGACTGTTTATCAGTTACCGGGTGTTCGCTTTCGACAGACTATAAATTAGTATTTTCCATTAACATACATGTAGATCGTTGGTCATTTCTGAAACGACCGAGCCATTCTATCCCTGCTGGACAGCACAATGGATGACACACTTGATGAAGGACGATTGAGGATTGTACAGGGAATGGGCCGTACCGAGGAACTGGTCTTCTATACTCACTGTAAATATCATTCGTTTTATTTAGATGATGTATTTGTTCAGTTGTTCTGTTTTTGTTTTCCTGTCACTTTCAGCGTCGAGGGCAAATACATGTGGTAAGACACGAAATTCAAGGGAGCGCATCTAAACAAACCAAAAGGGGGAAAATGGAAGAGGAAGAAGAAAAGCAGGAAAAAAGAAGAGGAAAAAAGGAAAAAGAAGTAAAAGAAGAAAAGATTGAGGAAGAAGAGACAGAAGAACAATGAGAACAAATAGCAGAAGGGGACAAAAAAGAAGAAAAAACTAGGGAGAATAAGAAGGGGAAGAGATGAAGAAGAAGGAGGAGGGGAAAAAGGGGGGGGGGGAAGAACAACATCAACACAGCAACAATAACCACAACAATTTGATCATCACGTTCTAAAACAACAACAACAACAACAACAACAACAACAACAACAACAGCAGCAGCAGCAGCAGCAGCAGCAGCAGCAAAACTACAGCAACATTGTCATCGTCAAAATGATTATCATCTGCACCAGTGGTAAGAGCGACACGGGACGCATAAAATAAAGAACAAAAGCAAAATGAGAATGATTGGCTAATCGTTCAAAACTGCTCTCCATCTTCTAACAAAGAGAATGAACACCACACCCTCATATACCACAGTGTTAGCCTAAAGTGTTGCCTGAAGAATTATCAGATTATATATGAGTATTTTTTCGCTAACCCATTTTATTTTTTACTGTCCCCTGGGTGACGTGTGACCTGACTAGTTTTCCATCATTTCTAAACTCAGTCCAGCCAATAAACAAAAGTGGTCCAACCCTAACGAAAATAGTGCGCACAGTCGGAAACAATTGAGACAAGAGCGACTGGTGATACCGTCTCTGCCCTCGCAATTTCGGGAGAGACAAGAGCGGAATGTTCATTGTTAATTTATGTGAGGCTTTCATTGTTCTGCTCAAATGTGGAGCTCAGATAGAATGAGTGGGGTCCGCCCATAATACTGGAGGAAGTAGCAAAGATGTAGTAAGCGGCCAGAAGTTTGTCGTTCATTGATCTTGGAGCTGTTGCTGGAATAAGCTGTGGTCACTCATCAGGAAGACAAATTATAAGATCTCTCTCCGCTCTCTGTCTCTCTCTCTCTCTCTCTCCGCTCTCTCTCTCTCTCTCTCTTTGACTGTCAAAACTGCAGAAGCTGAACACGGGTGTGATATTGCATTGAATCTGTGTGATGGGCTGGACCACTTCAAAGTTTGTAAACAGTGGCTGAAAGAAATGATATACATTTGAATTGTTTCTTATTCAGCTATTGAAAAGAAAAAAAGTGAAAACCCAAAGAATATTCACTTAGAAGTAAAAGAACACAGAAAGCATTTTCGTAGCATGTCTTTGCCGAATTCACTTGGACAGACAAATGGATGGAAAATAAGGAGCTGGACAAAAGGGAAAGAATGAAAAAAAAAAAAAAAGAAAGAAAGAAAGAAAGAGAGGGACAAAGGAAGGAAAAAGAGAGAAAGACAGACAAACAGAAAGATGAACATTGGAGGGTAGTTGAAATGGAATGGCCATGTACTCATTGGTGTATTAAAAATACATCAATAAGAACACTTCAGGAAGCGAACTAACAAGAGACGTGATACTTAAAACCAGAGCATTTTTTGTTGCCCTTAATTTTTCGAGCAATTTTTGATGAGTCAGATTAAGCTTGGTGTAGGCGATCATATTTGCTTTTGCAAAGACATAAACAACGCGTTCCATCCTTCGTGCTCAGTATGGTGAGGTCTAGATGGACTAACTTTACGCGCGTTTTCTAATGATCATGCTTGAATTTCCTTATCTTAGAGTTCGTGCTGCATTTCTCTTTTACACCCCTCATTCTCATTTTCTCGAACGATCCAGATGTCACACAGTGTAGGGATAATGCACATAGGAAGGAAAACCCTGACCTGTACGTCATGAAACGCATTACGTAGAAAACTCGCTATCCTCTATTGACGTCACTGAAATTTGGCCGTCCTGATATAATGTACATACTAGGCTTTTTAAAAAAATTTTTTAAATTTGTTTTGTAAAATGTACAAATATATAACTAATAACAGGAGTGCTTTTCCTTTAGTTCACCGAGGTACTCGAAGACTGATGTTACGCCTTGCAGACTGTATCACCGAAATACATTTTGATGTCCAGTGGCGTATTCAGCAATATTGTACTAATAGGAAACAAGTATGATGGCTAGGAAGCGTCCAAAGCGTCATTTCAAGATGTGATACCCTACTCTTGCAACCTGTGTGCAGCAAGGTCACGAAGTCCTAGCAACAATACCGGTACGCTTTGTTTGGCCACGGGAAGCTGACTCACCCTTCTAATTCTAACTATGGTAGAGCAAGGGCTTAAACTTAGATTGATCTTGTCAAGGAAAGAGCTAATACTCTGATACGATAAGCGACATAAAACAAAACAGCACAACCACCACCACCACCACTACCACCACCACCACCACCACAACAACAACAACAACAGCAACAGCAACATCATCATCATCAACAACAACAACAAACAAACTAACAAACAAACAAACAAACAAAAAACACCAGGGTTGCTCTGTTTTGTTTGCTTTTTTTTTTTTTTTTACGAAAGCGGTATGCAAATAGCATTTCAAATGTGCGCCACAGTTGTTTTGCTAAAGGATTAATTGTAGGGGGGGGGGGGGGGAGATAAAACGGGTCCATACAATAACCACAATGCGATGAACTTGATATCGTTCTAGTAATTCAGAACTCGAAGGGAGTAGACCATTGTTGATAGAGATCAGAACCAATGCATACAATCCGTGAAGTCCAGAGAATCACTCATACGAAACAAACAACAACTAACCCAATATTATACTGATTCCACATCTTTTAATGGCCGATTAACCATAGTTATATCACTTTCATCAATCCACACTATTAAAACAAAACAACGTGTTCTTCCTTTCTATAATCTTAGCTAACCAAATGCGGTGCCTTCAGGAAACAAAAGGATGACGCTGGCCGAGCAGTGTTTACACCAGTAGGCCTAGTCAGTGATGAAAAGTGTTAGGGGCGGGCTTATTAGCCGACACAAAAGGTTTAAGGAGTCTCCTCGATCTCTGATTTAAATGCCAATTTCTGTAGCTTTTGTTGGTCAGCCAAATGTAGCAAATAACTATGTCACTATCTTCTAGATCCCGAGTCCACTACTCTTTGTTCTCTCTTGCAACAACTGACCCGAGGTGTAATTTTGTAGACTTTGACTTGGCAAGGAAGTTCTGGGGCGAGGAAGAATCAAGAGCATGATGGAAATACACCAATAGATTGACCTCTTCCTTGCTAGTAATTGCTTTCTTGGTCCCATGTCTCATGTGCAGTGAGGAATGCTTGTTAGACGTGGCTAATAGGGGATTCGAGAAAGGATAATGACGGCATTTCGGTAGGAAGAAAAGCGAGATAAACGGGAAGCAGACTAATGAGACAAAGGTACATGAATGAGCGCTACAGCCGCCATCTTAGATTACTTACTTCCTCTTTGTTTGTTCTCCATCGAGACTTGAAAGGCATTTACTTTGCTAAAGGTTCACCAGGTTCCCCTTTATTCTCTGTCACTTTTTCGAGATTCAAAGTCAAATAACAGAAATACCCCTTTTGCAGGATATTGACTGGATTCTGCTTTTCGCAAACTAGAATCATTTTATCTATGTACTTCACTCTATCCTGAAATCAGCAGAAAGAAATGAGCAAACACCAGTACAAAAATATAGCAATGAAGATGTCTGTCATTAACCAAGCAAGAAACCAAGAAATCAACCAAGCAAGCAACTAACCAAACAAGCAACCAAGCAACCCAGCTAGCAAAAATAATAATAATAAAAATAAAAAATCCAACAAACCAAGCAACAAGCAACCAAAAAACCAACCACCCACCCACCCAACCAACCAACTACTCACCCACCCACCCACCAACCAACCAACCAACCAACCAACCCAACCAACCAACCAACCAACCAACCAACCAACCAACCAACCAACCAACCA
>JBCAUA010296148.1:0-19574 GCA_038406235.1 Peronia verruculata | reverse complement strand
TGTTATTTTTTGACCACGGTTGTGAACAGCTGAGATAACCACCACTACAGGAGGTTGAAAAGCTTATAAAAACCACACAAGACTATCTCTCATTTCTGTTTTCATCAATCTTGACTGCTCAAGACTAATCCATTGGAGAATTTTTTTTAACCAGTTCTATCACTTCTCTAAGCCACAGATACAAGGAAGTGCTAAACAGGCATAGTAAACAAGGGAAAAAAACAACAACATAAACACTTTTTGCTAAAAACAAATACAAAACGAAAAAAGCTGAAAAATTCATGGTATAAGCAAAATGTTGTCTCCCTATTTTTATATGTGATGAATCTTTCAAAAAAAAAAAAAAAAGAAGCAAGGAAGAAAAGTGCTTTTTTTCCCCCTTCTTTGCACTGTTCAATATTCTGAATCTGGCAAGAGGAAGCAATATGGCTTATCAAAAAACAGTTCTCACTGTAAGCAGAGATGTAACCGTTGCACAGCTAGGTTGTATAAAAATGAGCTAAAAAACAAAACTGACAAAGCGTATGTAATAAACCTGTGCACAGAGTTCTGACTGTCGGTGCAAAGCATTCACAGCAAACCTGTCACAGCTGAGGTAATAAACTACAGGCTAATCTTCCAATGAGCTATCTCATAATGATAGACTACATCTTTCCATGCCAATTTTCCATAAAGTAACAATCTGTATTTCTACAGCTGTGATGATCATCTATATACAGAATATATCATGAGCTCAGTTCTCTGTTGCCCTATCTCCATTTTTCATATTTTGAGAAAATTGATGAGTCGTGTTTAGCAAATTGTTTTTTGTACATAGGAGATAAAGTAAAATGATTTTCAAAATGTAACGCAAAATGATTTTTAAAATGTAACTGTTTGGGCAAGTGATAGACTACAACATATGATAAATTTACTACTATCTTTTTTTCACATGACATATATATCCCCAAATTGCCCAAAATGGAGATAGGACAACAAAGAACTGAGCTCGTGATTTAGAGGACCTCTAATCATAAATTGTGTTGTTTCTGACAGCTGCCAGAGCTTGGTTTCAGCCATCATAATGAATGGTAACACTTTCATACATTTTTTTTCTTTTCGCGATAAACAGCGAAAGGTTGTGGTTTGGCCACTCGTTTCACATACATTTCTGATTTTTTTTTTTTTTTTCTTCAAATTGTTGGTTCACTTTTAAAATACTCTAGCACAACCATGGAAAACTTCTTGACAGAGAAAGAGTTAACATATGTATGTTTCATAACTCTACACTAGCTTCTTTGCTGATCACTGAAAAACTAGAACAATGTATGTATATTTTATGACTATACACTATCTCCGCTACTGATCACAGGATATCTAGATTAACCAATTAGTGTAGGGTTATAAGTGTTAATCTAGAAATCCAATGATCTATAAAGAAGATAGTGTAGGGTTATAATTTTATCTAGATATAGATATCTAGATTAACACTTATAACCCTACACTATCTTCTTTATTGACCACTCAGTATCTAGAACAAAACATACATGTTTTAAAATCCTACAGCATTTTTTCTGTTGATCACTGGATATAAGTCAAGGATTCACTCCACTACTGGCATAAGAATGGAAGGCAAAATCAATATCAAAAAAAAAAAAAAAAGAAGGACAAAATCCAAATATGGTTACAGGAAAAGAGAACTTAATCCCTGCCAAAATTTAGCTCCTTTAACATGTGTTATAGGATCTATATATCTCTGACTGTTTCAGGAATTTCAAAAATTATGATGCAACTCCCTCCCTGCCCAGAACTCTACCATTCATAAAAGTATGCAGATTTTGGAACTTCATATGAATTATATCAGCCATTATTGCACAATTAATCCTTGATTTTTGTCAAACATGAAAATAAAATAAAGAAAAATATATGAAAAATACTAAAACATTAAAAGATATCACACACAGCTACAGCTAAGTAGAAACATATCCACCATAACATGCACAGATAAAATAGTTCCGACTTCAAACTAAAATCTGAATAAAATACATTAATTGACATCTTAATACAAAACAAAACTGGCCTAGCAACTGCAGTTATTCTAACAAACAGAAGTATCTAAAAAACACACACACAAAAAAAAAATTGCCAACCAATAAACAAAACATGCAAACATCAATTGAACATAAGGACCGACAGGAAACAGTCATTAGCACAACTAAATCTATATATTGTTCATGTTACAGCAATGAAAGAACCAATAATAACAAGAGCAAACAAAAATACACACACATAAAATCTAGAACTAAATGTCTTGCAACCGGTCAATATGAAACGGATTTCGATGTTTCACCGTAATGGTTTTGGTATCATGTGAAAAGCTTATTTCATACCCTTTCAGATGGTGAAAAAAGTTTTGAGCTGGCTTTATTCTAGCCAGAGATATTGCAGTTTAAAGAGACAAGCTGGAATTCCCCAGCAATGACTGAAAT
The DNA here is from genome assembly GCA_038406235.1 of Peronia verruculata. Classification (NCBI taxonomy): domain Eukaryota; kingdom Metazoa; phylum Mollusca; class Gastropoda; order Systellommatophora; family Onchidiidae; genus Peronia; species Peronia verruculata. The sequence continues at coordinate 17,106 of JBCAUA010296148.1, read as the reverse complement.
TCCAAGAAAAAGGAGTTTAAATCAACGGCCTAACACATAAATCTACAAACTTTCCTCCCATTAAAACCTGATTTTAATGAAGAAATATTTGTACACTGAGGGTAAGACCAATGTTATCAATTTCTGCAATAAAAAAAAAAATTCGATGTCTGACCATCCCTCATCACATTCAAAGCCCGATTTCTTGGTTTTAGCCCAGCGACTTACTTCTCATTTTGACTGGCCGCAAGACAAATGCTTTTTTAGTAATGCCCTCTTAGAGAAATGATTTTTTGTGTGTTTTTTTTTTATCTTTTGAGTCTGATGCAAACTGCTTCTACATCTGTAGCAAAAAACAGGCAGTGAACTAGCATGACTGGCAGAATGACAAATGTCAAGAAAAAAACATGATGTAGAATGCAAAATCTGCAAAATGCCTTCCCCATGAATTAAACATCTAAAACTACACAGGCAAAACTACAATTTGACACAAAGGGTCTTTTGTGCATTTTCTCACAGATGGAGCACAAAGACTGGCCGTTAATGCATAGGATTATGAAACTTACAAAAATATGAAGGGTATCACAGCAAAACGTGACAAACGCCATTTTTGAAAGATATACCCCTAAATACTGGGAATGGTGATAGTGCTATGTGGTAAGGACTTTCCTTTTCACCAAACATGACTTATCCTTCCCAAAAGTCTTCAGAAAATTCTAGTTCTTAATGATAAATTACAAACTACTGGAGAACAAACTGTCATTTTTCTCTAAATGACGATTTTGGATATGTCTCATTTTACCAAGAAATCCTTCATACATTGGAGGTGAGTCCACAGAAAGAGATAAGCAAACGAAGTCACGAATTAGAATGTTCCCTTCTTCAGAGGTCAGTTCTGAGATCACAGACAGTTACTACATTTTGCTGCAACATAAAGATATATAATATGGTGTAGGCTTACAGAGGAGCATTAATATTTGCCAAGTTTAAAACTACAAGATCAATGCAGGATGTGAAGTATTTCAAAATCTTGCAAACCTCCACCATCATATCCCTCCACGCAGTGCTGCCATCTAAAAATGTCGCAGACAATTTATAGCATTTAGCAAGATCACTTCTTTAAAAAAATATATCATTTCAAAGCCTGACTTTTTCTTTCTTCATCACCTTTCAAGCAATATGGCAGTGATGAACTGTCAGTTTTGATGTAACTGTAAGCACTCTTTCACATGCTCATCACAGCCTTTTTATCAAGCATAAAATTTTCAACAAACAAGAAAAACAAAACTAAAACAAAAAAAAATTAAAAGTCTGTGTTTGTCCAATGTTACTGATGAAATACTTCAATACTTATAACTGAACCAGAGTCATAGTAAAGTAAGTAAATGTTCTGTTACTTCTAGTTATAAATATACAACACTTGAGTAGTAAAAATTCATGTTGAAACCATTACTTCACACTAATCAGTAGTTGTTTAAACGGTACAAAACAAAATAAACTCTTACAATATTATATTTATAATAACTATTGTAAATGTATGACTTCTAAATTATTGCAGGTATATTTCAAAACTGCATCTGACACAGTTTTGCATCACAACTAAACTGATTCTACAACTTTGCAGCCTACACCAATCAGATATACAACAAATCAGACATGTACAAGACTGACTGACACTACTCAGCCACAACTAAAGTGGAACAATAAGAGACAGCATCCTGTAGTGTATAAGAGGCATCCCTAAAAATAGACCAGGCAACCCTGATTCATTGAAGACTTGTCTATTCATTTCACTGAGCATAATTCAGATAAGATGACCCTTGTTGAAATTTGCTGGCATGGTGCACACAGATTTGGTGGCCTTTTCTAAATTCCGCCATCCTTGTAAATGTTTAATATTTTTTGCATGATACTTGAAATTTATGAATGCCTTGATGTCATTGATTTTTGTTCTATCAATTACTGTCTCATTTTTGCCATTGTGACTTATAAAAATGAAATTGTTAAACAGTCGTCAAATTGACTCTCTTTTTACTGGTCTTGGCATGATGATGTTTTAGATTTGGTTGATGTATATAGTCAGCCTTCCTTGACAATGGGGCATGTAGCCTGTCATAAGGATATCCAGGTTACAGAACAATCAGCATCTTATCTCATTGCTCTATCCCGATACGGTACAGGGAAATGAGGATTGCATCAAAGGCAAAAATGAAACAACAACTAATTTATTGACAATGGTAATACTATTCAATTTCAAGCCATTTATTAAAGTCAAAGGCTTAACAATTTCATGATTTTAACTGTCTAAATGTGTACAATCAACTGATGCTGATCTCATGCAACCAAATAAATTTTTTGCATTCTACTATCTTAACTTCCTAGATAATTATATGGCACCGTCTATTTGGGCCAGCTGGCCCAGCTAGACCCTAGAGTCTATTTAGGCCTATTGATGCGCCTCTTTCTCTCTGCCCGTGAGTAAGAAAGTTATTTTATCCAGTTATTTATGTAACGTGTCAGGAGGGGAGATTTGAGTGCCAGCCCAGTTTGGTGAGAAGAATTTCTGAGGCAGATAGAAATTTGGAAATTTGCCTGGCAGCTGCACCTCTGCCTACTCTTCAATTTTTAACTGCCAAAAGGTTCCTTAATGCATTTAACATACACACAGGACCTAACCAATTTATTCACCCTTATCCAAGAAGACTAGATATCCATTTGTCCTATCAATGAAGCCTGGGAACTGTCTAGTAAGTAAAAAACAATGCTAGTTCTAATCTCCTAATCTTTGCCATTCCACCACAGAATTTAAATTTCGAAACCGCCTAGGAGCAAGTGCCTAACCCCTCAGGCAGAACAAGAATGTAAGAATATATTCAATTTTTAGGTATTTTAGACTAAAGCAACTGTACTTTCTTGAAGAAGAAGCATGTTCTTACTACTTCCTTCTATCATTTTTAGTGCTAAGTACTAAATCAAAATGGAAATAACTCTCACAAATACTGAGTTGTTTTAGAGCAGACACGCTCACAACAACTTCAGATGGATTTTATGTGCTCCCCACCCCTTTTTGTCTTCAAAAGTGTCAGGACCTGAAAGCAAGTTGATAAATAATTGAAACAGAAAGAAAGTGCACTTTCTACCTTACAAACGTTAGTATTTGATAGGCTGGAAATGACAAGATTTGATTAGAAAAAGTTTGACCGATGAGGCTAAAACAAACATAACTATAGTGTCACAAACAGCTTCATCATACTGCTCATTTGAAAGTTGGTGTGAGCGACCCACTTTTCCTCTTCTCTCTCTTTCTCTCTCTGTTCCTCTTCCCATAATCTCATGTCATTCCCCGTTTCTCCCACCTTGCAGTTGCAGGAATGTTTCACTAACTTAAAGCATATCCAGCTCCACCACATGCTCATTCAGTGAACATGTCTACAAGTTATAAGAGGTACTAGCTTTATCAGGGAGTATGTGTAATAATTTGGAAAATCAAGGAGTTTAAAAGAAAGAAGAATATAAGTAAACATCGAGCTTGTTGTCTGGCCTGCCACAATGTCATATGTCTTCGGTGATCATTTTCAATTTTGCACAAGGCTGGTCTCTACTCCAAAATATGAAATTAGCATTCTAAACATATGACACTGTGAACCTGTGGTAGGCCTCAAGCTATACTTGTTTTCTTCTTTGTTTTTTTTTGCTCGATTCTCTTTACAGTCTTTGGCTATCCAAACCACACATACTGTTTGATATACTTTTTATAACTTGTAAACATATTCAACATACTAGGTGCAATACAGCCATAATCATATGGATGTACCATTAAATCTCAAATCAAACAAAACAAATAATCATTTAGATTAAATGAGGAAGTTGAAAACGAAAATCTTACCAAATCACAGTTATACAGTAACAGCCACATACAAAATGCAGCTGATGATACAATGTAAGTTGCAAAGGGTAATTACATCAAGCAACTGGTGTGGTAACATTCTTAAGGAGGGACAAGGGTTTCAAGTTCAAAAATTGTAAATACACCTCTGTTAGATAGATCAATGATAACATTATCAGAACTGATATGTGCAAATTTTTGGTGAACTTATCTGTAATAATTCCTGGCATGTTAAGTTTCAAAGATCATACATGTAGACAAAAAATTAATTTTGACAAAAAATTAATTTTCAAAAATAAATTTTGAAAGCTTATGGCTACCAATGTGATATTTTATGCTTGAGGTGCCTCAAAATCCTTCAGTTGCACCCTTGCTCTGTAAACGAGCCAATCCAAATACTGGCCTGGAAAGTAAGAATGCTGAACTATAATCATAGAGTAAAATCTAAAGATGACAAATTTTGACCCGAATCCAATTTTCCTCACCCCTCCTTAACTACAAATCCAACAGAAGTAGTCACGATTACGAACTCCCTGACAACAGAGGAACTGTTTCATTCCGTTTTTAGAGAAATTTTTCACACAGAAATCAACTGGAAAACTTTCTGTCCCACATGACTCAAATGAACAAATTTTCACCTAACAGGATGCAATTGGAAAAAAAGTCCACTTTACAAAGCTCAACTGGAAAACATTCCATCCTGAAGGAGTTAAGTCTTTGATCGAGTTATCTGGAAGCCATGTGTGTGTTGGAGTAGTCCGATATCAGCTGGGAACGGAACCATATACGAGGCAGTTTCATTGTTGTAGAGCTGAAACTATCCGTATCAGCTAGCTGCGCACTGATGTACTCCTCTAACCACCATGATGCTGAGATAACATTTACCCAAACATCTGAGAAATTGCAGATGTCCTGCTAGCATGCTAGATAACAGAGAATGAGGTAATTTCAATACAATTTCCACTTCACTTGGCAGCGTACATGGCAGTTAATGCAGATTTCAAGAACTTTAGACAAACAGTATCTGTCATCAGCTTTTGGATGAATCTGCTGCTTTCAGTTCATGATCTAGCCAGTCTGGAAAACTGATATCAAAGTTGGACAACAGCTTTGACAAGTTCACATTATGTTTGCGATAGAATATCCGCAGAGTATCCTCAGATTCTGCATCCATTGGTGGATACTGGTGCCCTTTGCTCTTTCCCAAACACTTAGTCTGTCCTTCACTGGTTACCCGGCAGAAAAATCCTTTGACTGGATCATATCTGATAGAGAACAAAATATGTGTAAATTAAATAAAAAGTTTCATAAGTTTCCCACACAAGGAAAGGGTTCAGTAATACTATATCTTTAGGTATGGCTTTGAAAAGATCCATGACACAGTGTACAACTTCGCTGTTCAGAACTTTTTGTATGAATGAAATGCAGGTGTCATTTAAAAATATTTTTTCTAAGAATGTATTTTAGACTTACAGGAGATGGATTTTAAATTTTTAGAAAAACGAAAAAGGGTAAAACTGCAAAATACATTTTAAAGACTCGGAATTCCTTCAAAACTGGAATTAAACTTTCTCAGCCTGTTCAAATCCTATCAAAAACGCAAAAAAAAAAATTCATGAACCCTTCAACACTTTTCTATAAACATTAATAGAATCTTAATTCTTTAAATGCCCATCTCTTATTGAAAGATTTTTCCACAGCCTCATGAAAATATTTCCAAGTGGATAAAAACAAAATGTGTTTGTTGGTAAGCTACACAAGAAACGATTTACATAACATCAAGTGACTTTTTAAAGATTTTCCAACTTGCCAAGTCATCTGAAAATTTGAATTATTTGAAGTACCACTATACAAAAGAAAGAAAATATTGCTGAATTTTTATAGAAGAATTCAGAACTAGAGAAATAGGAATGACTGACACAGGTCATATCAAAGTCTGCTTGCTTAACGAAAAACAACAGGGGTCACAAATTTTATTAAGACTTCAAATGACAATAACTCAAATGTCATAATTCTCAACTACCACAGCAATTACTTACAATCCTCTAGATTTACTGTGATTTTGCGAGTGTTCCCATCAGCCTCGATAAATTTCTTCATGTGTCCGCATTGTTTGGCAAAATAAGTGTTTAGGCAAAATAAAACCTACAAATACAAAAACTTAGCTAAGGTTTTGAGTCATTTGCCAAAAGATATTCTGGGTGAACTGAACTACATACTTTAAAACAACATGAGGCACAATGTTAATGCCTTGTGACATTAGTTGTCAATATTAATATCACATTTATGTATATGTATGACATAACTGTACTCAGTAATACCTATATCTCTGCCCTCTTCTGATAGAATGTCACATATACATGTCTAATTCAAATTAGGTTTTAATCAAATTTTAATTCCTAGGATACACATCTTTTGTTCCTAGTACTATATCTGTATCTTCAAAAAAAAAAGAAGGATTTTGTAAACTTTTTTTTTTTATATACAAGTAGATATTTATTGAGTAGCCGGTTGAAATGATGACATTATGTCAGAAGAAGGCAGACCTGTGCACTCTGCACTCACCTCAAATACTGGCCATAATTGATGATGGGATTAACATGAAGAAATTTCTGGAGATGATGCATCACATTGACTGGATCGTTGCGCAGCTCATCACTGTGTATTATTTTGATCTGAAACAAAAAAGACATTGTCAACAACCTGACAGACAAACAACTCACGATATGACAATTTCTACATGTGATATTACTGGATTGTTTCCTTAAAAAAATTATCCAGGATACTGAATTCTTTTGGATTCTACAGGATTTTAACTGAGTCACTCCTAAGTTTAATAGAAAACCTAACAAAGACATTACTGAGCAATTATGGCTAAAGCTCAAAATGTTCATATATATATAAAAAAAATAAGAATCACAACAAAATCTATGTCCTGAGACTGTCGATGGCAGTTATTTTGTCAACACTGTGATTGGATAAATTAGATAAGAGAGACAGGTTGACGAAGATCTTCATCCTATAGCCTGCTCCAAAGTTAAGAGAAAAATAAGACTGCAAAAGTACTTTTTTTTATTTATGTGACAAATGATGATTTGTTATCAAAAAGACATCATATTCAATAACAAATTTATTAGATCTTATCATGTCATTACTCACACTACAGTGTTGTAATATGATTATGTATACATGTAGCAATTTATGTAGCAATTTAGTTTGAAGTTGTATGGAGAGACTAGGTGGACCAGATGTAGGCATGTCCATTTTTGGTAGCATTAAAAAGGTTCAAGAAGAAATAACAAAAGCAGCAAAAATTTGTGGGTCGAGATTAAAACTGATACTGTTTTATAGAACAATCACTTCCCATTATTGCAAAGGCATTTAAAATGTTCCACAGATGAGCTGTGAAAACAGAAATTGTCCCAGAAAAACTGACAACATATCATCAATGGGTATAGTGACAGTAAACTATATGACACTATACAGTCAAATGGAATAGGAAGAGCTAATCATTATTTTCTAAAATTCCATTGTTTAGATTAAATACTTAAATTTTGCACAAATTTAAAATTAGGTATGTCATAGTTATCCTTCATTAAGTGTAAACATTAAAAACAAAAACATTCTTTACCTAACAAGTCAATGAAGAGAACACAGGGAGAACCAGCTTACCTGATTGGCTGGGAAAAAGTCTAACCATCTGACTAGGTGTTGAGCGTAAAGACCTGGAGTGAGACAACGATTGCGCAGAGACTTCAGAGGTTGAGGTGCCATCTCTGTGGCACTGATGACATCATAAAAGGTGTGATTCAGGGCAGTGGGGTCGTTGTGGTACCGCGCATGCTGAAAGCACAAGGAAATGTCTTAGGTAGTAACAGTTTATTTCTACACGGCAACGATGCCCATATTTAGCTCCACCTAGAGCACAGATCTCTATTACCAGCTAGTCTTAACAGATAACATGCAATAACAAAATAAAGTAAAGTGTTAACAAGACAAAATATTTTCTTGAATTCTTTATTAGGCCAACACCTCAACTGGAAACATGGAAAGTTGGGTGAAATTTTCTTCCCAAAGAATCAAAGAGGACTCACTTCTTTACATTACAGATTCAAAATTGTGAGAATCCAGATATGACACCACTTACTAAATCCAAACATAATGTCTTTCCTCATCTTTTAAATCACAAATTTTTGTCCACAAAAACTGTCAGCTAGATTTATTAGTCAACGAGGACAAAACATTAATAAAACTATTTACCAGACAGCTCACAAGAGGGCATGGTAAACAAAGCCGACTATGCCAGACACAATGACCAGTAGTACAGAGGCAGTTAGCAATGACACTAGCAGGCACACAGACTCACACGTTATAAAATTCAGCATTATTTATCTAAGAAAGAAGGGAGTTTCACAAGTTCCATCCCCTATAATGAGAATGCTGCTGTAATGATGGTGATTAGGAGAATCCTACTCCATTGACTACTGACACCACATTAATTCCTACTGTATTTCTGTGGAAAATAAAACCTAGATTTCAAATATACGAGGCTATTTTTTACAAACACACACAAAAAATAAATAACTGCTGTGTTTGATTAAAACTGTCGCGGGGTAATCCTACTTTCTTAAGATTGAACAGGATTTAAAAAAAAAACACGAAATTATCAAAACTGGCCAAATTATTATTTGTTAATCAAAAAGTATAGGCTTTGATAGTTATGTCACTTATAATGAAGGTTTCTACCTGATACCATGCATATGCCCTTTTGGCTGGATTCATGAGTATGACAATGATTTTGGCCTGAGGTAACAGTGCAGACACTCTCTTTGGTGTTGCTTCACTCTCAAAGTAGTTTGCACTTTTTTCAAACATCATCGTGTTGTTCTGTTTTCCCCTCTCTGGGAAGAAGTCCATGTACCTGTGGACAAAAAAAAATTATAATGCAAGTTAAAATAACCAGGCACACTCTAATACACTGTAAGTTAACACAGCCAAACACAGTGTAAGACATCATAAGCTAAATATACAAATACAGTGTTACACTCCATAAGTTAAAACAACTAAACACAGAGTAGCACATCATCAATTTTCAATATATGTAATGAAACACACCGTAAATACATCGCAACCTAAAATAATCTGACACAAGATAGATATGTTATATGCTTATGCTGCATTGAATTCACCAATGTGTATTATGCATAAGCTGGGGTACAAAGATAATTACATCACCAACTTTCTCTGATTAATTAGCATACACTTTAGGCAATAAAGATACTTGATAAATGGTTCTTGTACATGAGTCCCCAATATTAGTATCAGTACTGCATCGCTATTAAGAGGCTTAATTATCAGAAAAAAATCTGATTTACATTACAGATTTAAGACTGTTACAGTTCTGTTGCTTTTAGCTTCTAATACAGGCAAATTAAAGGTGAGACTACTTACCAATCCAAGCCTAGATAGTAGTTGTTGGAATTAAAAAACTGGATTTCCTCAAATGTCTTAGGGCTGTTGAAGTTGCTGACTATGGATGGATGCTCCAACAAAAATGAGTAAAGGGCAGTGGTGCCTAACATGGAAGAAACAAGAAATATTAAAACCCTTAAGTGTTTAACATATGCTTGAAACTGGAATGACTGCCTGTATCAATACTGCAAAGAGAAGCAGCTGCCTCTCAATCATAGCATTCCAGGTTCTAATCCTACCAGATGAAAGGAAAGACTGAAATCTGCTTTTTTTTTTTAAAATTAAAATGATTCAGCTATCCCCCTCTTTTCTAGAAAGGAAGCATGAAATCGTGACTTCTTACAATAATGGAAAATACGTTCTGAAGTTTGAGTTTTTATGATACACGCTGTAAGGAACCTTTTTGGCAAATTAAACATTGGCTGAAGAGAAGGCAGAGATACCTCTGTTGGGAGTCTCCCAAAACCCATAAATTTAAAAAAAAAAAAAAAAAAAGAGAGAAAGAGAGAGGAGGGGGAAAAAAAAAAACACTTCCCATAAACCAAGTTGAACACAAAATTAAAACCAAGATATCCCTACTCCTAAAGTGTGGAAAGACTGAAAATTTTCAAGTGACTATGCCTAAGCTGATGTCAGTGGGGGAGTGAAAAACAGGTCAAAGGGCGTGCAGTTTGCTTTGTCCAACATGGATTTCATCACATCAAGTGAACTTTCTTGCAGCATTCCCTTTTTCATATTACTTGAATAGTAATGCCAGGATATTTTCCTCCTACCCTGAAGAACCACACTGCTATGCTTGTAGCCTTTTTGTAAGACTGTTGGTTAGTCAGACACTGGAATCATATGGCTAAAAACTAAAAATTGTTCTTACCATGTAACATTAAATGGCCAGGGAAGAAATTTGAAATCAACAGGTATGTTGCTATTCTGGGGTTGAGCCATTTTATTTTCATAGAATCTGAGTCACAGTCATACATGTTTAATACAAACTCAACCAAAGACCAAATTCAAGTGAGTTCAAGTCAAATGTAGTCAAATGAGTTTGAGGAAAAAAAAAAAAAAAAAGAAAGAAAGAAAAACAGCCCGCCGAAGACTGTGCTGGAAGGAGGAAAAAACATAAGATGGACACCAGAGCAATTAATGAAGACACGAGAGAAAGATGAAGCAGAAAGGGGAGTAGAAGCAGAGACTGCGAAGCCCATAAAAGAGATGCAAGTATGACAAAGAGTTTATTTTCAAAGACTTTCAAAGACCTGACCTAGGACAATCATGCAGGATGCACGATAGTCCAGGAAAGGCCACTAACAGATAGAGTTTATTGTGTGAATAATGAATCTGAAAAACTATCCGAAAAGCATGAAACAGGACTGACAATTAATATGGATTCCTTTGTTCATTATTTCAAGCCACTCACACCAATTACACACCTGTCTTCTGGGGTCCCACGACGATGAAGTTCGGCAGCCTATCACATGTTTTGTTGGCTGGCCATATATTCAAGTGACGATTGTAATCACAAGGATTCTGGGGAGTGAGGTATAAAATAACTACAGCATATCGTTTCATATCATACCAGTTTATTTCATATCATTTTAAATCATGCAATCATTCCCATGCATTAAAACAATGAAACAAACCTTGCACAAAACTTGTAATGACAATAACAAACAAGCAAACAAATAACACATTAAGTACATAGAGTAATTGTCAAAGTAAACAAGAAATGGGGACATACCGAAATAAAAAGAGGAGATAAATAAGAGAAAGGTGGTGAAAGGAATAGATAGATCTCATACCACCTGCACTACTTTAGGGGTTCCCAATAAAACAAATAGTGATCCCTCCCCCCCCACCACCATCACCACACACCACTTGAATAAATAGATGAATGGATAAACCGAGAAAGCTCACAAACCTCTCTACCATACCTGAGCATGTGTAATAAATGATATATGAGAAAAATAGGATTTGCTTTCACTGACACTTTCAGAAAATATCTTAATGTACTGTCTAACAAAACTTCGGTTTGAAAGTTAATATCAGCATGTACAAAAAGACTGTTTCTGACGAGGACAGTTTCATGATAACAGGATTTCACCATGTTGAAAATGTGGCTAGCTAAGAAAGCAGCACTACTGACTTTATAGAGTTAAGGTGTTGAAAGATACATATAATCAAAATCAAAACAAAGGGCATTTTGTGCCCCAGAACTTTTATTTTTACCAAATGGATTACTGGTTGACAAAAAAAAAGCAACAAGATTATTAGACACCCACTGTCCACAATGGATCTTTGTCCTGGGGGTACATCTCAAAGTACTTGACCCCTAACTCCACGGGGGGCAGACTGATCAGCTTTAAATTTGTCCAGCACTTCACAAACTGGACAGCACTTTCCAGCAGGTACAACGCCAGCCGGTCATTCCCATAGTTGGACAGATGGGTCATAAAAATGTTGACCTGTCAGGAAATATAATACAGGTCAGAAGTTATATAATGTTCTCATAATTCTCTTCATGTGAGAATATTCTGTAATCTTTATAAATCTCACTTTATCAAGGAAAAGAGACAACAGAATTCTAGGGCATAAGATAACCATAAAACTCTCCCTTCCGAGAAAAAAAAAAAAAACAGAGCTAAAAAAAAGAAAAGGATGCTACAGATTACAGTTTGATCCTAAATATCATATAGTGCTGTGTCGAACATTGCCAAATCTGAATAATAAGTTAAATATCTTTCTTTTCATACTGAATCACATGCACTATATTTAATATTGATCAATCAAAATAAAAGAGCAATCAGTCAAACATTTTTTTTTTTTTCGTTTCACTATTGTAACTCCACACTTTTTTTTATCCCCCGCTTTTTTACAAAAAAAAAAAAAAAAAACTGCCATAACAAAGACTCACAGGTGTAGTGAGAAGGGTTTGAAACATTTCTCCCCCTTGAATGCTAGCATCTAAACCTTCCAGACCACCTCTGAAGTCTGTGGTATACACAGTTGTGGTGAACAGACCACAGGTCTGACGAGGTAGAACCTGCAAAAATAACGATACAAAAAGATAACATGCAGATTTATAACTTTTTATTTAGTCCATTTTTCATCAAATTGTCAGTGCCGCAAGCATTCCGTATAAGTCTGAAATTTAGGAATTTTGATGCTTTTCCCCTTTCAAGGTGAGCTAAATTATATATTGTGACACCATCTTGGGTCAAACAGACCAACATAAATGTGGGAAAAAACCTGCAAAGATCCTACATAAAAACTTCTACTTGTAATCGAACATCAGTTTTTACTTTCTGGAGAAAAAAGTACTTAAACTGACTTGAGTGGGTTCCTTGCAACACCAATGACATGTTTTAAGATTACAAATGTCTCAAGATGTGATTTCATGTAGAAATTTTATACATTCATGATTGATGTTTGTCTTCTGATAACAGAATGTGTGTGACAGTGTGACTGATCTAGCACTACACCATTGTCTCTCGAGACGTACAGATGCCGACGAGGACGATTCATGGGGTGGTGTGACTGATTCCCTGATTATTTCTGCACATGGTTTACACACTTGCTATAGCTTCAGTTGTGATGCAAACAGCCTAGCAATGGACAATGAACTAAACTGTGCATTACTGCTGAAGAGTTCATCAAATTACTCTTAACAATTGATTACACCCGCTGAAAGAGTCTTTTCATGGCTTGTATTTGTTATGGCGACTGCATCAAAATAAAACATAATAAAACACCTGGTATGAAAGAGCTTTCATATAATTCCCCTTGTGTTCATCTTTATCTGTGTGCCTTACAGCTTTACTGACCCTTTTGGAAGAGTATTCTTATGGCTGAAATTTGTTATGGAGACTAAACTAAAACAAAACATCATAAAACACTTGGTATGAAAAAACTCTCACATAGTTCCACTTGCCTTCACTTTTATCTGAAAAAAATGCTGTTATGATGATGAAAATAGGAGGCCTAATGTAAATCACTTTAATATGATCAAAGAGTCTCATACTTATAAGTGTATCAGGAAGATGAATCTTCACAGCTATCCACTGTAAGGACTTTTACCAAGTTGCAAGACCATCAGAATGATTGCTCTTGCCTAAACTGTATCTGGTTAATCTTCCTGGCCATTCTGAAGTTTGCATCAAATAGTGCACAAACAGTGCTGATGTGTGCTCAGCAGATCAGAGGCAATGCAATGTGTGTCCATAACAAAGTTTTCAGTGTGCAGTGTTCACTTGTTCAAAGAGAGTTGATTTGCCATCATCAGCAAATGCCTCATCTTTTCATTGACACTCAATTTGTTCATATAATTTTGAAGATAATTTTATGTAGTCAGCCAAAATACTTTACAACCAAACATAAAAAAAAAGAGTTGTCATCAAAATAGAAAAAGGACTGCCCAAAGCGCCTGGAGAAAAGTTTCCTCTCCTTTCAGAAAAGATCCATAGCAATGAATATTCTCTCACCATAATTCCCCTGTATATGAATCCTCTCCTCTTCCATGGAGGCATCAGCTTGGGATACTCCTCTGTACTGGTGGTCTTGACTCCCCACACTTCGCGCCACGCAGTATACAGGGGCTCATACACAGGGTAAACTCCTGAGTGATGCGGTGCCACAGCATAATGGCTGTACACTGGTATATTGTTATCCTGAATAAACCAAATAAATCAAACATTTTTTTTTGTAAAAATGAACAATTTAACCCCCCCCCAAAAAAAAATTATTGCCTTGCTTCCATGAAATTTAGCCCTTAAATGGACAGGAAAAGTGCAGAGAGAATCTTGAAAAATCACGTCAATCTTTCAATTCTGGCTATAGTGGTTGTTTTTTATTCAGTGAAAACAGAAAATCACAGGAGCATTATTAAGAGAGCTTGGTTTCAAACAGCAATGATTATCTTTGTTTTATACAGATCACAGTGTAGAATGAATGTGCACGGATTGGTCATGGTGACCAAAGATGGAAAAAAAAATAAATGCATACTAATTAAATTGAATTGGGCATAAGAAAAGATGTACTACACTGGCAGGCCTGGGCGTAGGGGGCTAACACATTCGGACGCTAACTGTGAATATTATGCAAATTCTGTGAAATTGGACTGATCTGTCAAAATGTAAACACACAAAAAAGTATTAAGACAGATATAAAGCATCAAATATTTAGAAATGAAATTTCTTCAAAGGACTCAAGATGAAAAGAATAATTAGCTTTATGACAGCAATATGTCTCTGTATCTTGCTCAAACAGATTAAATGTCTTAAGGTGATTGATATTTCTGAATCCTTGGGTAGTAGAGTCCTGTCTATTCCCTTTGACATTTGCTAATCCACTGAAATCTCGGGAACCTGCTCACTTAAATGTTTTGTGTTTCTTCTAAGTACTACCAAAGCACCTTCTCCACTAATCATATTAATAAAATATATAGTTTTTGTGTTACTGGTTCCTGTTATTTTCATAGACTCAATTCCACTATGTTAATTCCACCCTCTAACTGTTGCTTTACAGTACAATTTTGATGCATCAGACCCTATGTCTGTCCCAATATGCTTCACTTCAAATATATCAATGCAAATATAACATATCTCGTTAGTAAAGCCTTCACCAAATGCACCTCAAAAAAGCTCAGCATGAAATCTCGTGCTGAAATTATGTGAGGAAGCAATGGGCTCAGGTAAAAGATACTCGTGCACAAGAAAAATTTAATTGGAAGAAATAGGAGGGAAAATAAAGAGTTACACTAAGTTCACGATTTTCAATGATGTGACTGCCAAGCGATGAAACCAACAAATTTACAGCATTTTAGCATATTTCCTACGAAAATAGAGGCAATTATAAGGATAAGTTGCAAACATTTGGTAGGAGAAATTAAGGAAACAAATGAAGAAAGTAACAGGAAGTTTTCTATAAAGAAAAAAAACAAATCCTGAAAAATTTATCAAGGTACATGTATTTCACATTGCCACATCGATCTAGAGCTGACTCTAGATCTAACAGCAAGTCAGTAAAGTGCATTGCTAAACATGACCCTATTGTCACTGTACTTGTCTAGTGAACAGCTGGACCGTCACAGCAGATTTAGAGAGCTGTAGAAATAAGATGCTTCCAAAGACTCTTAGGCATATCATACAAAGACCATATCACGAATGAAAAAATCAAGAGATACATCCGCAACGAAATAGGGCCCTACACTGTCCTCCAAATAATGGTTAGACAACGCAAATTAAAGTGGTACGGGCACCTCACCCGCTCACCTGGTCTTGCTAAAACAATCCTACAAGGCACAGTGAGGAGAGGAAGACGAAGAGGCAGACAGAGGAAGAGATGGGAGGATAACATTCGAGAGTGGACAAACATGGAAATGAAAGACACCCTGAGAGTGGAGGAGGGTGATTGACAGAGCTTCCAAGACGCCCCAAAGGATTCATAATCTGAGAGTTCAGTGACGGTGGTGAGTGAACAGTACTAGTTGTACAATAATGTTTCATTGGTGATTCCACCAAGATTGTAGAATTAACACAATGCAGACCTATGGCAGGTCCTTTCTGATAACAAGCTCCTTGTGAGCTCTCCCTTTTTCTTTCTCAGATATATTTTAAGCAGCCCATCAAAAAGTGAAAGGGCTTAACTCATAAATATTTCAGTTTCAGATGGTCATCACGCCCACAGAATCCCTCACCACATAGGCCAGTCATAGTGCACATTATTAATATCATTCTTTATCAACAGTATTCAAATTTTCAAGAGACTGTTTGGGCGATACAGTTTGGATGATATAATGTCACTGGAGTTTGTCATTAATGGTTCCAGGACCACACTGATTTAGATCATTCTAGTTACAGGACAGCATATGGACAAATTCAACACCAAGATGTACAACTGGTCTAACAGAGGCATGACTTGAGGGCACAAATGAAGCTGCCTGCGATCTTAATGAAAACACACAGGTCTACATTAACTTTCATTTATACACAGCTGTGGTCCATTTTTACCGTGAATAATTTTATCTCTGATCAATATGAAAGAATAATTTTATCTCTGATCAATATGAAAGATATCAAGTAGGCTACGTGTGTGATGAAATGTGACTGGTTATTACTCAAAAGAAAATAACCAGAGGAAACAAAACAAATCTATGTCCCATCCTTGATCATCAAAAAACATTTCTTCCTTTTTCTTTTTTTTGGTCAGCACACTTCAATGCACTTGAAAGGGTCTGAGTGAGCCATGCAGTATTTTCATTTCTGCTGTTGCACTCTGCTTATCCACTTTTCCTCTTTGGGTGCAGAACTTTTTATTTGCTATAGCATAACACTTCCCCAGATGCATGAAAGACTGAGATGTTGAATACTGACTTTACAGCTGTATTGGGAAAGTGATAATTCAAGGGACAGGACCGATGAGCTCAGAATGTTCCAAACCACGACAACAAATATTACAGCAGGATCACCAGCTGCACAATAACTAAGGGCAGCAAAGGTGGTCTATTTTATAAGCTTATTGCCCACAAGCTGTTTGTGATTCACCCATAGCATGTGTGTACATTCAGCCCTCCTCACATTATAAATACTGAGCAGGGATGATCAATAAAGGGGTAAAACATAAGTCCCACTTGTGATATGCAGAAATGACAATGGAATAAAACTGAAACACTGGAAATAACTTGGATCAACCATAAAACTGGTACAGTGGTCTCCACCTAAGAACCCTCCGCCTAAGAGCCCGGTCCGCCTAAGAACCCGCCTCTGCTGCGAAACGGA
>JBCAUA010296038.1:3560-19576 GCA_038406235.1 Peronia verruculata | reverse complement strand
TCGTTTGATGTATTATTTATGTATATGCTGTGGAAAATTAAAAAGTTATGATCAAACGGAACTTAATTATCAGCCTGACCTCGTATATGATGAAATGTTCATATCTGGAAGGTAATAAAAGGTGGCCAAGTTTGAGTTGTAACAGGACTGCCTTATCACTGAGAGACAGTCATTTGTGCATTAAATCAAAGGGTCTGGAATTCTCATCTGAGTCCAAAAAAAAAAAAAAAACTGCCATTCTCAGTCTCACAAAATCTGTTTGTTTCTTTGTTGTTTTTTTTTTTGATGGAAAACACTGAATGTAAAATTCACAAAGCAATATCCTTCCAGGGCATTTCATATAACTTATATTGGGATAAATGACTCTGAACTTTCAATCATCACAATCACAGATTTCAGAGGCCAGCTACTTACATAGACTAAAATAGAGGCTAAGAATATAAAAATGATAGTTCTACATGATTTAAAACAAAGCAAAAAAAAAAATAGGAAAATTTCTAAATCTCGCTAGTTTAATTTTATTTCCTGAATAGTAAACCATTCGCATTCAATTAAGCTATGGCCCAGAAATGTATTTTCAAATGAAATGATTGATGTCAGTTTGTACCTGGTAAAACTATATGCCGTAGTCTGGCTCTGTAAATGCCCTGTGGCATTCTGAGATTGCCCATGGTATCTAAAAAGGAGTCTGTTCCATTGGTCTGCCTTCCTCTTCTTGTGGGTGGCCGAGGTGGAAGTCCACTTTTAGACGCTGGACTTTTCTCTCGTTTTTCCTTGGCTGAAGCTGGAATAGTCATAAAATTTTAAAGTAATATGGATGAAAACATCCAGGTTAAGAAATGGTCATTACATGAAAACAAATGCCAATATCTCAATGAGTGCTTATGCTAATTATGAATCTGTGGGCACGATAATTTCCTTTCATGGTTTGAATTCTACACAAAGGTTGTTTTCAATATCAGTATTTCCCACATTTGAGGTCTGGCAAAGTAATCATAAATTTTTCGTAAGTGTACCAAAGTAGTCTTGCCATGATCATCTGTCTCTACCAGCCTTTTTTTTTTTTTTTTTATAACTATCATTGTTTTTTCATAGTTATTTTATGAGGGTAATTTGGCCCCAAAAGACTTGATAACACTGCAACTTGAAAAAAAAAAAAAAAACCTATGATTTTTGTTTGCTTTCTTTTTAGATTAAATAATAATATACACAGTGTTTGTTTTGAATGATGTCCAGAACTTTCTACTAAGAGAAGAGTCCGCTCAAATAATGGAATGGATAAAGAATCATACTGAATATCCAGTAACTTTAGATTTTATGTCAATGTAAAATTTCGAAGGGCTTTTTAAACTGTCATCTCAAATGCATAAAACAAAAGCTAATATGTGACATTTTAAGATGAGCAATGTACAGTAATCCCTCGCCATTTCGCAGTTGATATTTCTCGATCTTGATACACTGTGAATTTTCTATATACTGTTTGTTAATTTATATTGCAGGAAGCTTCATTATATCACATTTCTGTGGGTAAATTGAACACTATTTTTGTGATAAAATAAATGTACTTACAACATACAAAAGTGTGTTCAAGAGCGCAGAAGGGGTTTAAAGTGTACAAAAGGGCTTATAAGGACATTGGGACGGTTTACAAAGGAATAAAATATATACAACAATAACCCAATAATAAGTAATAACATTTATACAACGCTTATTCCCATACAAGTAAAACCTCTTGAGCGCTTTGCAATTTATAATTACCTGCCAGCTCTTAAGGAGACTCTCATACAAGATGGTTGCCTGTTAAGTACTCAAATACTTATGAATCTAACAACTACATTCTTTGTCTGTGGTTGGGCACCCATTTTAACCTGAGGTGAGACAGGAAATGTAGGTAAACTGTCTTTTCCAAGGACAAGAGTTTGAACACAATTTTTTTATTCTGACTATGACAACCCAACAATGAGGCCACTGATACCACACAAATAGATGGTATCTACTTCGCTGATTTTAATTTGTTGCAGGGGGTTCTAGAATGTACCTCCTGCAATATTCAAGGGATTACTATACATAGAAATGATTGATTAGATATATTTTTTCTATAGATGATTGTGGTAAAGGCCCAGTGCAGTACTGCAAATATTCAAAAACTGTCCAAAAAAAAAATGACAGGTCTTACATCTCTGAAAGCTGGGTTATGAGATGTAGGGATTCATTTGCAATACAGCTGAAAGTACACTGGAAAACACTATTACTGACTATGTAGTTCTTTATGCAGCTGATTTTTTTTCATCTATTCCTATTCTGTCAAGGTCATTCCACACTTGCCTTGGTCACTTTTTTTGTAAGGTTAAAGATATACTAGTCATCATCACCACCACACGACCGATCTCAAAAGCCATTTTTTTTTTTTTTAATCAACCAGTTAAGTTACTTCTCAATTCCCAAGTACGAGAGATCTCATACATGCATTGTGAAGGAGGAAAAAAAAATCATGTTTTCTCTTGTTATCTGAACGCATATGAAACCAAAAAAAAAAAAAAAAAATCACTATGAGGAGAAAAACACTTTCATTACAAGGTTATTTTTATCAGAATTTCTGCAACTCAAGTTTCAAATAAAATATGAAAAAAAGTGATGTTTTCCTCATTAACAATCCTTGTGTTGTGTGTCTCTTGTACTTGGCCAAGGGAAGTAATTTGGCCAATGGTCAAAATGATTTATTTCAAAAACAATTTGTCAATACTTTCAAATACTTCACTGTCAACTTCAAACATAAATATTTTACACTAAAAACCTCCTCTGTGCAAAATAATTTTCATCAAATTTTGGCAAACTATGTCAGCCTGACTTGGGCCACAGCTGGAATGACCTTGGTAATTTGACACACAGGAGATGGTAAGTACTATAGATGAAAACAAAGTTTTCTATACAGAGCATATTGGGAGCATGTTTTCCAGTATGCCCAGGGCCTCACCCACCCCCCATGCCGTGAAGGCTCACCGGCAGAATGGGAGATAAACTCCATAACTTCCATGTCTAGCTCACCCAGTGCATCTTTCTTGACACTCTCATCATTACGCTTCTTTTTGTCCTCTTTCTTTTCTGAGCAGGACGTTGCCAATGGAAGTGTGTCTGAAATTTAACGACAATAATAACAAAATGTATATATCGCCTGTGCTAAATCAGATGCCAATACTATATGCTATCAAGCATTCTTGCACTGTGGTGTAACTGGACAAAAAAAAACTTTATTTATAAGACCTCCCCTTCTCTCTCCTCCATCTGTCCAAACACAATGGATTCCACAAAATAGTTCTGAATGTTTTCTCTAAGTTGAAATAATATTTAAACTGTTTAATATTTTATAAGCTATGACACTGTGTAACTCAATGTTGTGTATCATACCTCAACTGCCATCCACAAAACGAAATTAATCATAATTATAGCATAATTGGACAACAATTGATGGGAGTTCCTTCACCAACCTGCAACTTTGGAAATCACATCTGAGCATTTGGCATTGAGGTTCATGAGTACACACTGACAGCTCCGACCACTGCCATAACGAGGATGGAATATCTGTCCACTGCAGCTGGCCAGAGGAAAACTCTCGGTGCTGTCATTTCCAAGACCATCATCATCCTCTGTTGGCAGACTACTACTGGCATTTCGGACTGAGACAATGATTTTTTCATCCTCAAGAAGCACTTGTAACAGTAAACGTCGCATGAACCCAGACAATGGCATGGCACTCAAAAGATCTGCAAGCAATTGAGTATCTTATTAGATAGTGCCATGATACTGTTTACATGCCTTCTTAATATGAAATTTTGCAATAGAAGGACAATCAAAATTGATTTATCTGGTTTTCTTTTTACCTTTTATTAAGAGCATTGAATGCAGGTAGAAAAAAAAATATGCAATTAATTTTATTTTGATTCGTATTATAGTTCCATCTATAATTTTCTAATCTTCATTGTATTTATTGTAAATAACAACAAATATTGAAATCAGATAACTCTTTTTGTTTTCCTTCATACACTTAGTCCATCCAAAATTTTCAAATTCCTAAAATTATCCTAAAATTAAGAATACAGAGAGTAAAAAAAAAAATTTAAAAAAAAAAAAAAAATTGACAAAACGGACCTGTGTTGCTAGTTCCTTGGTCTTTGATAACATCACATAGAACTTTGGCAAATAAATGCTGGTTTTCAGGATGGAAGGAAATCACTGCACTGAAAAACTGAATGGTTCTGGTTTCCAACTCAGATCTTTCTTCAGGAGACAAGAACTGTGGGACAATAATTGAAATCACTTAAAACCAACATGCAACAAGCAAAAAAGCATTTTCAAATAAAATGGCTGAGCAATTTTCAGATATCAAATATTTTCTATCATAGAACTTCACATCCACAATAAAATACATAAACTTAACGTCATTGTCACCATATCCAGCAATGTTCATATATGGTGGACCTGCACACATTTTTATAACCATACTGTGGCAGCAAACATCTGACCTCAACATTAAAATATTCCCCCTAATGAAAACAGAAAAAGTTGTCCAATTTACTCCAACAACTCTTATGGCCATATATATCAGTCTGACCAATGAGAAAATATTTAACATCTGCAAAGTTTACTGATGAAAGCAAGAAATTGTTCCTAGCTCAACAGACAAACTGTGACATATTTGCAACATCACATCACAGGAAAACATACCCCAGTTCTCTCATGTCCAGATGAAGTGATGATCCCAGGGGCCTGGTACTGACTACCACAGAGAAGTGTCAGCAGTAAGGACCAGAAAGCATTCCCTTCTGCCTGACCCAGCCACTCTTTCAGCTCCATTTCTGAACTGATCTCAGTAAAAAACCTCAGTATTGCTGAGACTAAAGATGCTGTGATGCTTGCTTCTGTGGTTGCAAAGAATAGCAAAAACAACATCACCATTACTGACTAACATCACAAAATTCACAAAGTATTTGCACATATATTGATTATGAGAACTCATCTTTAAAAATTTGTTGATAAATATTAATTACATTTCTGGTGCGTTGTATCCAGATACTTATCTCCGATTTTCACAGCTGAGCTGTCTTCACTTCACATGCAACTGCTCACCTCCATTTCTCACAATTCATAGTTCAGTAGTTAACAAACAAGTAGCAAAGAAAAATCTTCATTTGTCTCACAAGGAATAACAAGGATATTGGGCTCTTCGCACAGGAGAACTAAAATTGTTCAACTCTTTAGTTATTGTTCTGAAGCAGTGTGATAATTTTCATCACTAGAAAATAAAGTGGTCATATATTTGCAGAGGACATAGTGTTTTAAAACTGTCCTGCAAAAGATATTATAACTGAAGAGGTTATTTTGTCAGCTGTTATTTTTTTCTCTCCATTCACTAATTTCCACATTAAACACAATATCATCAGATTCAATTTCACCAGAAGGCCTTGAGCAAAGCTCAGAGGCTAATGTTTTAACTTTAATGTGCACCTAATTCTGTTGTTCTCCTGTACTTGCATTCTATGTCCAAATCTTGCAATGCAGGAGATAGTGAATTTCATCTAGTCAACAAGCTGAATCATTTTAATCAGGCAATATTTTAGCCAAAATAAATAAATTTAAGAAATAAGATAAAATAATTAAGTAAATGAACAAATAAATAAACAAATTAATTAATATATGAATGAATAAATAAACAAATGAGTGAATGTACAAATAAAAAAAACAACAAATAAATAAAAAACATATAAAATAAATACCTGTGAAAGCCAGCAGCCACTAAAGTTCGAGAGACTAAATTTTCTCAATTGAAATCTGAGCTTTGACTTTCTAGAATTATGATTTACCTGTAACAACCTCTCCTGAAAGTGCCTTTGGTCCATTGTCAACTTCAGAATTCCTTTCGGGGAAGTCAGCTGACATGGTAAGACATAACATCTGCTGGCTACAGAATTCACATACAGCTTGCGCCAGCATGGCAGGCAGCCCACAGCTCATCAACTGTCGAATAGCTTCAGGGGATTTGCACACGGCTGCCAGCAACATCAGCTTCCTTTCATCCAAGCTCATGGTGTTCAAGCTCTGGAGACGACGAGCCTAAGGCAAAAAGAGGAATAAAACCATGTACAGATTCAAAACAAATATACAGATACTTATGCTGGAATAATATCAAGAGTATATGGCATATTAAAATATAGGCATTTTCATATCTTGTCAAGGATCCTGGATGCTTTTTACATAAACAGAATTTAAATGATAAAAAAACCCCCAAAAAAACAAAGACAAAAACCAGTACAACACCCTCACAAAAAACAAAAAAAACAAAAAAAAAAAAGAAACAAAACACATCATCCACCTCATCATTGGACTTTCTACAAACAATCAGACATTCCATGTACAAATCAATTATGAAATCTGCCATTTACTGACTCTCTGGTGAAATAAATATCTTGTTATTAAGTTGTTAACACTAAAGAACTTAACTGACACTAACTTCATCTTTAAAAAAAGTATATATATTTATAATAATTCAAATCAAACGAAACTTGAGCTTGCTGTGCTAGTGTGATTTTCATAAGCTCTGGATCTGACTGAAGAAATATTTTGGTAGAAAAATCATTAATTTATCGTTACATTATCTTGCATGACACTTAAGGATACAAATTTTTTTTTTTTTAAACCATAATTTGAAAGAGGTTTACCTATCTGTTACCAAAAAAAAAAAAAACCCACCTATACAAGCGAAGCAGCACATTTTTAAGCAGAGAAGTTTGCCATAGCAATCATGTAACAAAGGGCTTTCCCCCTCAACTCCAATGGTAGAGTTCAGTATAACCAATGTAGAATGACAAAACCTAAGAGAATTTTATTCATGTAAAGCAAAGATAAGCGCACATAAAAAAATGCTTTCTGAATTAGAAAAACAAAAAAAAGTAAGTGTTGTTTTCGTGAACATAAATCATCACAATAAAACTCACTTCTTTAGAATCGTCAGTCATGCTGTCTGTACTGTAAAATGGAGCAGATGATGAGGGTAATTTAGTGGCTTCTTTTGAATCATCTGTCATTCGTCCAGGTCTCATAGCTTCTCTCTCCTCCGTTGTCTCCCGGCTGTTTTCATCACTCACTGGGGCAATGATGTGCGAACCATCTGCCCTGACTATACCCATCCACTCTTGTATATGTGTGAAACCATTAGGACAGATGTTACAAGCTGAGCATAGCACATTATTTACAGCTTTCCTCAAGTTGCAGTCAGGTAAGATGCTTGACCAGTTGAAGAGATTTCTGTAAAAATACATGATTTTGATCTTATTTATAATTTATAACAGTGAAGTAAAACAGAAGATTTTACGATGTGGTCTTCAAAGGTATGTCTGAAACCTGCTTTCTCTTCTAAAAAAAAAATGTTCTCTCCATGAAAAAGCATGATTATGTAAAAACTTAAGAGCTCGTTCTTAAGATATGGCCATCTCTATGAAATATTTTCTCCAAAAATATCTAATATCTCCTCAGCCTACATCAATTCTTTATGAGAGTGTATTCAATAAAATGACACTGTACTAATAAAGGCTGATATGTCTGATTTTTTAAAAAAACCTGTTACAAAAAAGAAACCCCTGGAAGAAAAGAAAGAAAACAAGCTGATTGTCATTTTTTAAGTGTGAAAACAATAAGAAAATATTTCTTTTTAATGTACCTGATGAATTCCACTGAAACCAGTTTTTGTAAGGGATATCTAACTGGCAGTTCTGAACTGTACCACAAGATTGCTGCTATGCACTGTACATGTTCTGGTGATGGGGAACTGAGAGAGTGAAAAACTGATCCACTATCACTGCTCCTGCTGCCTTGCTGTTGCTGCCTGTGCAGCTCAGCTACTGCTGACCTTGAGCAATCTTCCAACCAGCGCAATAAAGCTTCCACTCTGTGAAATGTGTAAAACCAAAATTAGTTCTTTCTTATAGCATTCTAAACACCTAATACATAAATATACTTCAGCTGACTGAATTAAAAATTCAGCATTATTATAATAATAATTCAGCAATTTACATCAAAGTAGGGCTTACAATAAAAATCCGCTATAGATGACACCTGTCAACCTAATTTGTGCTGCATGTCCTTTCTTTGAGCTTGGAGGAATTCACCTCCTGTTCAGTTCTTATCAAATTTCCATCAAAACCTGTAAAGAATTGTTTCCATTGATAACCAATTTCTAGCTATTGAATAGCTACATCATTTGTACCACTTACCGATAATGAGTATTTTCATTCTGGACAGTGCCTAATCTATATAAAATTTCCACTGTGTAGGGACTGGCTGCTCCATGTACTTTACCCAAAAATGTGTGCACAGACCCTGAAAGAGAACAAAAGTACTGTAGTATTCCAACAGCAAATGGTTATCAAATGCTATTTGACAACTTGTGAAACCACTAAAACAAGATGAAAAGTGTGTCCTTCATAATTTATCCATTAATGCCCTGCAAATGAAGTTACATCTGACATCTTTCCATTTCGCCAATGCATGTATTTAATCATAGCAAATAAATCAGATTTAACAGTGTCATGTGATAGCCTCAACAAAGTGAAGTTATCAATTTTACAAAGCAGAATATTATGGGAGGATTTTTTTTTCTTTTGTCACCGAATTTGAAACTTTGTCACTGAAAACTAGTGCCATACTGATGACAAATAGTTTACTCACTGACTATTGAATTTCCATCAAACCTGTATACAAAATATTTACCATCCTCTTATACAATGCTCAAATGACATTATATCAAGGCAAAGATAGCTGCTTTCCAACTCTCCCATACACAATATCATTTATGAATTATGGACTGTTCAAAGAAATATGTTAGGGCATATAGCCAATATTGTGAGGAGACAAAAAGGTTCTCTGCATGAGATATAACTGAGCAAATTTGTTGCTAATCTCATCTGTTCCAGAAACTATGGTGCATTTATCTGCATACATTGTCTGGTGCAGCTTTGTGAATAGCTCAAGAAGCCAAACCTTGGGATTGCAAGTTCCTTCTACCACTGGCAAGATGGAATGTGATTAGTTCGTTGACTTGGTAAGAGCAAATAAATTACATATTATCAGGTTAACAGGTTTATTTTATTTTATTCCATTTTGGACTAACATTTCACATTCTTCCAGAATTTCTTTTTCTTTCTTTCTTTTCTCTCTTTAAAAAAAAAAAAAAAAAAATCTACGTCAAAGGAGTATTATTTGTATGCAGTGGGTTTTAGAAGTAGGAAACCAGTACTTGTTTGATATCAGACAAAAAGATTAATTTGACAAAGAGAAAATTTTGTGTTTTCATGGTTATAGTTATGCTTACTGATGATGTCACAGACTTATTATTGTCACTGATATCACTGCTTCTTTTATTTCATCATTTCCATTGTTGCTTTAAAATCAAAAGTCACTGTCTTATTTCCAGATCTAATTTAAGATCAAAACCACACACAATTTGAGATCCTTCCCTCAGAAAAGAACTTCTTTTTTTTTTTCTTTCGTCCACTTTACTTCTAGATCAAGAGCTACAAACAAAGAAGAAGGTTGCACAAATTTTAAACTTTCTAATGCTAGGCACTGTACCCTATGAAAATTGTCAGGCATGTTATAAAAAGGTATTTTATAGGAATCTATATTATAAAACTGCAAGAAAATCCACAATAGGCTTATGGACTCAAAAACTACTGAACAGGTCCATTCCAAATTTGGCACACAACATTGTTGCACATGGATCTGTGTTTCTATGAACATAAACTCGAAAAAAAAGCTTATCATCTTTGAAGTTATTTTAAAAATGCGATATTAATTGAACAATAAACTCATGAGGCTGCTTGATCCGAATTGTACGTTCCATAGTATGACGCGTTCAAAACACGTTTTCTGTGAGTAATATTCCGTGTAATCAACTAAAACATCAAATCGAGATGTGCTTGCTTTGCAACGCCACCAAAAAGAACAAAAAAAAATCTCCCTCGGAGGCCGTGGATGATGCATTCAAAATATGTTTTCTGGAGTAACATTCAGAGTAATCACCTAAAATACCAACATCGGGGTACGCGTGCCTGCCATACATTTTGGATCGCACAGTAGTGACGGCTTAATCTACCAAAAAAAAAAAAAAAATCTCCCACGGAGACCGTGGGGGTACTCTTCTAGTATATCAAAAAATCCTGATTGAGATAGGCAGCAACATCGTTAAATATCTGACAACTGAATTGACAATAAAACTGACAACTGAGTTGTCACTCCAGGATATAACAAGTTAACAGATAAACATCTTGTCAGCAAGAATGGTTCTGATGTGATTTGATATACATATATGCTTACCCAGTTCTGTATGTCTGGTCTGCTGTTTCAGTATGCTGTCAAACAAGTCCATGCCAATGTTGTTATGACAGAGCCCCAGTTTGATCAGAATGGTTTCTATAGTTGGAGCATGAACTCCAATGAGAGGATGAACCAGTAGTGAGGTACAGGTGGCCAACAGATTGGGTGTAGCAGCTGCTGTGTGGGCTACTCGGTTTTGGAGATCTCCAGTGGAGTTTACCAGGCAGTGGTGTAGGATGCGCATCCAACCAAGGCTAAAGGCATCATCAATAATAATTAATATATCAATCATGAACAAATTACATTAAATAAATAGTCTTTATCCTCGCGACCTACAATCTCACAGAAAATTCAGAAGCATCCCGTAATTAATTTTTTTTTGAGCAGCATTTTCTTGACTGATTATCTCTATAAATGCTTCCTAGGTTTCTTGTTGAAACAGCAATCTTTAGTGTTATTTCTCAAGCATGTTGAAAGGAACTATTACAAACTATCCACGTGACTACCTCAGTTTCACTTTTTTTTTTTCACTGCAATTTTGTGACAGGCGTAAAAAATAATTTGGCTACTACCTCTATACAAATTATGAAACTTATATGAGACAGCCTCACTAAAGGACTAATAACTGATAAATGAATGCTTATTGAGTACTTCACAAAATAATTTAAAAAAAAAAAAAATGATTTGCTCTGTTGTTGTTATACTGTATTTAGCCTATAACTCATTTTTTTTTTTTTATTTTGTTTCTTGTTCAATAATGCTTACCTTGACCTGGAAAAGCAATCTTCATTCAGTAAAGAGACAGAATTTTCTGAACTCTCTGAGAATGCAGTCTGACCCCACAAGGAAATTTTCTGCAGTCCAATGGCTGAGGAATCCAAGGGGCGGTGCAACAATAAGGTGACAGAGGTGACCACCTCAGGTTTCTGCAGCTGGAGGCGGATCAGGGAAAGACTTGAGGTCAGCAGAGGCGGGGAAGCTGGTGACACAATGCTGCCATCATGGGACAGCTCTAGACTCACATGAGATGGGCACGCTGTGGAACAAAAAACAAAAACCGAAATGAAAAACAAAAAAAAACCTACACATTAATGACAGCTATAGAAACAAGCTGTATGCATTCACACTCTATCAAGTTCTTTCAAAGTGCTTATGCAAAAGCAGACACATATCCAATGTTAAGTGTTGAATAACACTCTCATTCCCTTCATAGCCTTTTCCTAAAAAGGTAGTCAAAGGTATCAGAATAAGTTAAATCACATCCAATGACTTTGACCTGTGAGCCTACAGCAGTAAGAAAAATTGTGGGATCTAAGTAGGTGATACTGCAATATGTCAAGATGTTTTCCTGAACTTAAGTGAGAGTAGGAATATGAAAAACTTTCAAGAACCATTAAACATCATTTTTAACGAAATTATTTCTAGACTTATATCTTTAAACACAAAGATTTATTTCCCACACCAACTACCTATGTAATTTCAGCATGCAAAATATGATTATCTTTGAAAGCAGTGAATAAACTTGATTAAATACAGTAACAATAATTAAAGAAGCATTACACATATCATCTGATACAGGTGAATCAAATGTTTAAGGCTTTGAAAGCTAAATGCTAGGCAAAATGCTCTGCTTTTTTTTTTTTTTTAAACACTTTTATGTCTTATCAATTTCATGAGTTTTTAGTTGGTTTAAAATTTGGTAGTTTCATTTTTAGTTTGGGGGGGGGGGGGGGGGGGGTCCCCCCCCTTTTCTTTTTCAACCCCCCCCCCCCCCCCCCCCCCCCCCCCCCCCCCCCCCTCCCCCCCCCCCCTCCCTCCCCCCCCCCCCCCCCTCCATATATTTGTACAAACATGCAACACACACTAGCTCTTCTAAATTTGTAGTCAGAGAAGATCACGGAGATGGCTCACAATTGTTAGAAC
Source organism: Peronia verruculata (assembly GCA_038406235.1). Classification (NCBI taxonomy): domain Eukaryota; kingdom Metazoa; phylum Mollusca; class Gastropoda; order Systellommatophora; family Onchidiidae; genus Peronia; species Peronia verruculata. The sequence goes on along the minus strand of JBCAUA010296038.1, from coordinate 7,288 downwards.
AAAAGACACAGATACATACTGGATATTGCTGTACCATGAGGTCTTATATGCACATATTTGAGCAAGATTGCAAATGGCAGATGTATTGTCAATTCCGCATAAGGCTCATCAGGATAGAAAGGGTAAGTCCATGTTGCAGAGCGAGCTCTTCTATTTGCTAATGGCTGAATGAGGCCATCAGCTGGGCTAGCTGTAGGACTACTGCATGTTATAGTTCCTGTCAAAGAATATAATTAGCAATCATTATCATGGCACACGTGGAGAAAATCTACTCATACTATCAAAATTCAAATCAAGTATTTCTCATTGTTCCTTTTTTTTTTTTTTTTTTGTCTTATTAATAATGTGAAATGTGCATTAAACATCTGTATGAAATTAATATAGTGTAGATTTTCTTTCCCGCAAAAGGGGTTTTACATGTTCAGTTGAACCGGACCAGTTTTGGACTTCAGTTGAATGTCAGTTGACCGTCAGTCTGATCAGAATGTGTCATAAGGAAATCGTCAGTCTGCCATCAGACCATCACCTGCCAACCTGGACACCCCAGAAAGTCAGGCATTGTCTGATATATTCTGGTCCGGTCTGCCTGATGAGAAGAGGAAGTCCTTGGATGGCGACATGTCTCTGCTCTTTTACCCGCTAGTGAATAAATGCTCTATCACAAACTTGTCGAAAATGACACCGTAGCACAAATATAATTTCAAAATCAGAACCAGCATGTCAAAATTAGTGAAATGACTTGTGAGTGACTTGTTTTGTTGCTGTATTTAAAAGATAAAATCATTATCGTTTTTTCTTCTTGACTCCATGATGCATAGTGCATATTATTATTGTGTATACAATGATCACCCCTGTCATTTTTTGGTGCTTGATATGCACATGCAGTCAAGTTATGTGCTGCTTTGTCCTTTATCAGTCAACTGTAGGCCTATTATTTTTTGTTTAATAAATTAAAAGTTGGTGTACATCATGGCGTCATGGTGCAAACAACCAATTCTTCAGTTCATCAGAATCGCTCTATGGAGTGCTTGTGAAATATTAAATCAAAAGACAATAGCAATAAATTTTTAAGATTCAGAGAATTATGAAACTCTTGAATTTTGTAAGCAGTTTGATCTGCAATCAAACAGGGATAATGTATCCAAGAAAATTAGCCGGTAGGAGTGCCGGTAGAAAAGAAATGAGAAAGAAAAAATAAAAACAGGAGCAGTCAAAACTGTCAGGCACTGGAACTGACGAACCTATGAACCAAAACCATGAATATTTTCTTTCTACTGTGAAATTCATCCCTATCATAATTTGGATCATCGAATTGCATTCAGAGACAGGCGGAACACAGAAGTATGTGTGTGTTTATGAGAGAGAGAGAGAGAGAGAGAGAGAGAGAGAGAGAGAGAGAGAGAGAGACAAAGAGGGTGAAAAAGGCGAGAGAAAGAGAGAGAGAGAGAGAGAGAGAGAGTGGATGAGGTGGATGGATTACATGAACAGCAGCACAAAAGATAAGAATGCTAAAAAAATACATAAAAATGATTGAAATATACAAATGGGATTAAAATCAAGATAAAGATTCTGACCAGTCTGTTCTTTGGTCTAATATTTGTGCACAACTGTATGCTTACTTTAGTCAATTGTATTACATTTGTTATTTTTTGTTTGAAAGAAAAATCTTCCCTCAAATAATATTTGGGCAGCACCTTGCCCATTGCTGCACAGGTTTCGCAGATTCTCAGTGTAAGTGCTGACTGGAAAACTCGTGGTGAGAATCTGAGATCTAGGAAAGTCCTACCCGTGGCAAGGTAACAAAGAGTTACTCTGAGCCTTTCATAGGGACCGACAGCGGTTCACATCACTGTTCTTTGTCTAGCAATCAAGAGCAACACAAGAGACAACAGATGTACATGTCCCACGGTCCGTCCTCATAAAGTTATTAAAATTTTCAGTGAATGCCTTTCTCTCTTCTAAATGATTTGTTTATGGATAAACACTCCTCTTTAAAAAACCAATCTTTCGACCACAAACTACATTTTCTTCTTCTCTTATTCTTCAAAATAACGTAAGCTGGTAAGATGTCATCCATCACTTAATCATCCAACATCACTCTGGGGACACATGGCTGGATTTCAACCTGTGTGTAATTGTGGTATCCAGATCGCCTTCAGTTTGCTATAAGTCTGATCATTGCATGTAATAACAGGCTTCAATCATATGATGGACTGCAAGGCTAACTGCAGTCAAAACAGGTCCGGTTTAACTGAACATGTAATACCCCTTTAAGACATGACTGATAAAGAGTCATGATTTAACAATTTCAAATTAAACAAACCTAGCTGTGCAAAATTTTGAAGGCCCTCTGTGTTGTCAACTTCATAGCTACAATTTTTGTCCCCTAGATCCCCATGTCCAGCACTGAAATTCTGCATGAGGGTGGATATGATGCTGGGTGATGAAGAAATCATCTGTTGGTTACATCGCACTAAGCTGGTGCTGACTACCTGGATACCACCTGAAAAGATAAATATTAAAGGACATTAACCCAAGCCCACATAAATAAATTAAGGCAATTGAACTACATATTATGAACAAACCTGATAATAAATTTCTAATGTTCTATGGCATGTGCATCCCAATTCAAAGCTCCAAAATATAGGCAATCAGAAAAGGTTATCTGCGAGTTAGCATCATATGGACTTTTTCAATCTTCTAAAACCAGTCATGTGAAAAGAGTGGTACAAAATATCTGTATTTTTTGCAGCACACCCTCACTTGGTGTTTCTTTCTGAAACTGGTTGTTAGTTCCATTAAAGGAAGTACAGACATTTTCCACAGCATCTATGATCACTGATATAATGAGATGATTATGTAATGAAACAGACAAAGATTAAGAGCGTAACACTTTTGCCCTTATGAAAACAACCTTAAAATGTAGAATAAATAAAAAGGATGCATTATTCTACCTTGTTCAAAGAATTCCCTGATGGTTGATTGAGAGCCAAGTGTTCTCAAGGTGAAGAAGAGCAATGGTTCTGAGAGGCGAGTTAATGCCATTTGGTTCATGATTGGAGGCTGGCCAGCAAAGAACTTGAATAAATTGTGCACCATCACATTGCGGTCACTACATTTTTCCTTCAAGTTCCTCAAGATGGTGAAAACAAGATCACCAACTGTGACAGCCTCAGTCTGGTCAGCTGTTTTTTGTAAATTATTGAGGCAGTCTGTGTGGGCAAACATAAGGGCGAGCTTATTACTGGTGCAGTGGCTAAGAGACTGAATCAAATTTTGCATTATCACATGATTTCCAACAACAATATCAGCAATTTCTGATGTCTGATATGAGGTCTCTGTTTCGTCATCTGCTTCTTCATCCTGTTGGGTATCACTTTGTTGACCCATTGTGCGTGACTTTTCATCATCGGATAAACGGATGTTGCTGAGTAACCTTGGGCTGAATCCTGATGCATAACTGTCAGCCGATACGTCAGACCATGCCTGTTTGCGAGGAGAGGAGCCACGGACAATGTGCTCTCTGTTTCCAGCTCCTGACTCAACACCTGAGGATTTGCCACTACTGCTGCTGGTTCTCATTGATAAGCTTGACACTGATGTGGAAATTAACCTGCAAAAAAAAAAGCAACATAAAGTTCATGCTGAGTTAATCTAACTATTTCAACATAAAACTGCGTTGTCCACATTGCTGACAGTTTGTTCTACGAATTACGTCAGAACATTTC
>JBCAUA010295928.1:0-19577 GCA_038406235.1 Peronia verruculata | reverse complement strand
CAGTCAGTCTTCGCTCGCCGGCCAATGCACGGCCCACGAGCACAGAGGCCGTGCGTGATCAGTCCATATATGGAAGTATAGTACTATGAAGGGAGAATGGAATGTGTAAGTTTCTCACGACCCCATGAAAATGAATGGGTGTTTGGGCATGGAAATTTAAGTTGAAAAGAGGAAAGGTTACCCTTGGCTAGGAGGAAAGAGGTCAGATTTTGTATTGATACTAAATTTGAAGGGTTGTAGTCGATGCAAAGTGCTTGTCTGGGCTATGAAATCAGGGCATTTTGGTAAGAAATAAACAATTCTGCATCTACCTCACTGTGCAGCAACGACAATTTCAGGTCCTCAAAATCAACTTCTGACCCAAAAATGCATTCTATACAATCAATCAAAGGATAAAAATATTGTTAGAATGCAAAATCGACAATTTTGACCCTCAACATCGATTTTCACTGCAAACCTTGGCCTTAATGGTATGGATATCAATTTCATCACAAACAACACTGACAAAATAAAATGATTACAGGCCAATGATTCGTTATCCAAGCATCAACATTTAATTTTTTCCAGGGGATAACCTACCTCTCTCTCCGTGACAGATTGCTTCCACCCGACTCTCCTATTTCTGAAACTTTTTTGGAACTCTTTCCAGCTGCTCTGTTGGGATTTTCTATTGCAATTAAATGTGAAACTCCTTTGGGCTTTTCCTGAAACAAAATTTACATATTTTTTAATCACATGATTTTGAACAAAACTGCAAAGCATTTTATTGGTCTCAGGAAAATGAATTGGCAAAGCACCTGAAAGCATATGGATTGTTTTATACATCATATACTATCTCATAAACATTTACATTTTAAGCCTGCTAATCAAAATGGAAAATTCTATTACATACATTCAAAACTAAAAATGCATAAATATAATGACAAGAACTATTTTAAAGACAATCCTTGATGTGAAAAGCATAGGCCTAATGTTCTAATAAAAAAAAAGTTTTCATCAGTTTTCCAGACAGTTTTTCTTACATCTTCATCAGTTTCACTATCAGAACTGGATGACTCTGACGGTGGCATATCTCTGTTCTTTGCTTTGGCCTCTGCTGCATCAGCTGCTGGTTCTTCTTCTTCATCACTCTCTATGCCTTGTTGTCGCTGAAAATACAGATTTCACACGACATCTGTTCTAGGCGATGTTATCAGATTTTAATTTGATATTAGCTGTTAGGATAAGTTTAAGATAAAGTTATAATCTTCAGCCTCTACCAAATTCTACAATATCAAATGACTAAGACAAAGTGTCACAAAGCAATGGTTAAAAAAAAAAAAGTACATTATTTACTATCTATCACCATTTCTTGTGCTATGCATATTATGTGTATTACATGCCTTTTCCTCTTCTTTTCAGCTGAATCAAAATCTCCTCAACTAGTTTACCTGTTAGTGATATCCAGCATTTCATCCTTTCAATTTATAAAATCTTTTTTAGTAATTGTCTCTACAATTCAGAGGATACATTATACTATACAATGTGACAACATCCGCAGGCCTTCTCATATAAACATGAGCACTGACCAGTGATATAATGATAACCTATAGCAACCCTACATTACAATAATGCTTTCCTCTGACAAACTTCTCTCTTACCCGCCAAGCCTTTTCCTTCTCTGCTTTCTGAGCCTGTTCTCGGAGTTCATCTTCATCTGTGAAATGTCTCCTCTGTCCTTTGTGGCTTTTTTTGCCTCCTCGTCCACCTGATCCACCACCTGTTGATTGCAAACACAGATTATCATCATACATTCCACAAACTCTCAAAAGGTACAGTTAGATTAGATAGAACAGGCAGTCCAGGATATCCAGCAACAAAAACATAGTAAACAATGGTCTATGCCTAGAACCTGGTCACTAAAAAAGTAAGAGACAGTGGGCAAACAGATTCTTAGGCGGACTGAAAAGTTACGCAACCTGACTGATCACAGATTGTCTTCACTTAGACTAAGATTCCTGACCTATCTTAGTGCATAATTACATCAATAAAGTGCGGTGTGTAAACATCAAGTGAGTTTTCACATAACTGAATCAATTGCTGAATGAAAACATGATATGGCTATATTACCCCAGAGATAATTGCATCCGTGACTCAAGTGTTCACAGTTAGCCAGACTGACTGAAGTAGCAAAACAACTGACCAGTCAGGGGGCTGAATTTACTCATCCTTCTTCACAGAGCCGATCACAACGGCTGTCCCACATGTGAATTAGTGCACAATATGGCCTGATTATGCAGCCATACATCAACCATCACTTCCACAAGTTCCAGTCCACTCTTTTGTCTAGGTCTACCCGTTCCCTCCACCCCTCCCGATTTTTCTATACATGTGAATATGTATTTCTCTCGTGGACAATATGATGTGAAATTACACCATAAGTATTCGCGTGTCTTGACCCAAAACCATGCTCTCAGGCAGATTTTTTAATTTGGGAATGGATTCCTAGGACTTAGGAGAGATAACTTAGAAAAAAAACTTCCGCTTCACAGCAGAGGCAGGTTTCTTGGGCAGACCAGGTTCTTAGGCAGAAACCACTGTATTATTATTTAATAATTTTTTTTTGAGTAATCAAAACCAGCAGATATAGGTCTAGATCTATATAAAATGGAGCCATGGGTTTCAAATAGTGCCGGTCCTGTGAGAGCACTGACCCTCCAGTCTCAATGTCCTGTCACTGGGTCTAGACTCTAGATCTAGACTGTAGGACTGGAGGGTCAGTGCGTCATGTCAGGTTTTCGCATCACCTATGTCCGTATCATTTCAGACTGTACCAATCTGCACCAAAATTCACTATTTCAATAGCTCAGACTATACTCTATGGTCAGAAGAAATAAGTCAGTTTTGATGCAAATTGCCACAGTCTTGAGTTTTCTGACATGAAACGAACATAGGTGACGTGGACACCCGACGTGACACACTAACCCGCCAGTCCTCTAGATCTAGATCTAGAACCTAGATGTGACGCACTGACCGTCCAGTCCTCTAGCCCTAGATCTAGATCTAGAGTCCATCTAGATCTAGAACCTGGATCTAGATCTAAATCTAGATATCTAGAATCTAGATTAGATCTCTAGAACTGTACTGGACTGTAGAAGTCTAGACTAGCTAGATTCTAGATCTATCCCCAGTGCTCCGAAGTCCGCGCCTCAGGTTTTCCCAAACCGCTTCAGATCTCGCGAGAATGATTAACACCTCATTTGATTACAGGAACGGGATTTCCCCAGATTTAGGCAGAGTAGCTAAAAATAGGGCGCGAACTTCGGAGCACTGCATATAAGTGTGAGAATCTTTTCACGAATTTTTCTCCCTGACAAATAAATGATACTGTCTGTTAACTGCAGGATAGGCACTGACTAGCACATGACCAAAGTAGATCTATGGCACTGATGACGTGAAGTAACCTTATGTTATTCTATAATTTGACTTGAGCCTGGAAATCAGGTATAATCTTTTATCGACAATTGGTAATCAAGTTCGACTAGGTTTCCTGTCTATACTCTAGTGACTTAGTTATGGCTCTCCTGTTATTTAACCGGAATCAATTATTTGTAGTGAAGGAATAAAAACTGGAATGAATGGCAAGTTTAACCTGAAAACACTAGTTAGGCCTACCTCTTGGCATCGTGAATGCTAGAATTACCACTGGTTTTTGTCCACCACTTTTCGTTAACGTGCTTTTCAGCCCTCAAACGATAACTGTTTCCGTATCGAAACCAAGTAACGAACTGACCTGTGACAACGATTAGATAATAACAAACTAGAGTACAATATCCATGCATTGTAATATCGTTAAAAGGAAACTGATTCAAATTTAATAAGTATCCCCCTGGAAAATACAGGTGTTTTCAAGGAAAAGAGAAAAGCTAGCTAGCCCTTTAATCTGCTTTGATGTTGTTGTTTTGTATTCTTCTTCCTGCTCAATACCAATGTTCATTCGTTAATACTTAGGAGAAACGACATTGATTTGTGTCATATAATTCGGGGACACAACAATGTGACATGCATAACTAGCATTCTCAGTTTGAAGAGAATTCATCCAATATCTGAATTATGTCTTTTCTGTTAATTGACTTCATCATTGGGGAGCCTGACAAATATATGAGTGTGCAACAGGTAAGATATTCGATTCCATTTTCGAAATCGACAGTAGTTGGGTTTCTGAAATCAAACCTGACGGTACATCAAAAGAAGAATATCTAAAAATAGTCAATCACAACAATAACTTTATTACTATGGAATATATGCTTGCTGGTTTTCATTCTCCTTTAAGTCATTGTTGTAGTAATACGTACCAATCTCTGCTAAACAAACAGTCATCTCTGGCTTGAAAACGTTGTCTCACAATAGGAATGGTTTTACTCCGCGGAGTCCATTTTACTTCGCGGAAACGTATCCAAGTGTCGACACAATCTATGTGTCTGTTGGTTTGATTCACGCAGAGTGGGCAGGGTCGTCTGCACTATCACAGCGTCGAGTGTGTTGGCTTGGTCGAACGTATGTCTGGTAGAAGGAGAATATAGAGTCTAAAGCTGCAGTTACTTTATTATTTGCAAAGACACGACGAAATAAAACCAACCATGTCAGCCAGAGGAGGCAAGAAGAAGCAGAAGATAATGTCGCGATCTGCAAGGGCTGGTGTTCTTTTCCCCGTTGCACGTATGCTGCGATACCTCAAGAAAGACACACATCACCTCCGTATTGGAGCCGGTTCACCGGTTTATATGGCTGCAGTTATCGAGTATCTTGTTGGTTCGTAGTAAATTGATTGTTTATGAATCTGAAGGGGTGAAAGATGCCTCTGGTTCACTTTCTATGATAACTTTGACAATTTAGCTCCAAGTCTTGGCACCTTACATGTCTCAACAGGTTTCCAAGGCAGCATGTTTGTTTTATGGATTTGTTGAGTAGATCTAGATTCTAAATATTATTGGGCTCGAGAGTCTAGACAACTTTTAGTGTTTTATTACATGCAGAGCCACATTAGCTTGTTATTACTGGAAATGATGTTCCATAGGAAATACAGTACGTAGAAAGACCTGATGAGACATTTATTTTGGAAGGAAAAGTCCTGACTCTCATCTCTCCTGCATGCTATCCCAAACTTAGAGTAGAGTGATGAAAACTTGTCTTGTTTCTGTTATTGCCCTTGGAAACCCTCCTGGTGAATTTAAATTTTAAAGTTAGACATTGCAAAATTTGTATACATTTTTAATTGCTACTTGTATTTTGATTTGTCATGAAGTCAAAACATCACTGTTTTAAAGTTTTAGTGGACATATAACATATTATGTCCACCTCATATCTTAAGTTGGCCAATAATTTTTCTTATATATATGGCTTGCATCCTGAAGTCTTGAATTTTTTACAATCACCTACAGTTTACAGCATATTGCTCAGCAAATTTTATTTTGTTTTTAACCTAAACAGCTGAAATATTGGAGTTGGCTGGCAATGCAGCAAAAGAGTTCAAGCGTGGCAGAATCACCCCACGGCACATCTTGTTAGCCATAGCAAATGATGAGGAATTACATCAGGTAATCTTTGATGTGTTTCACAAACTATATTTGGTTGATTTGCTGGCTGGAATAGTATTTGTGATCTAATGCTCTGTAACAATTTTACATTCTGTTGGATAGACAATTGAAATAATATATATGAGTAAACTGCCTGTTAAAACTAGTTAAATGTGGAGCTGAGTATCGAACAAAAAGCAAAACAATAAGAACACTTCATGAACAGAATCAAGCTCTCAAAATTATTTGTGAGAGTAAATTACTGTGGTCTCCGCCTAAGAGCCTGGTCTACCTAAGAACCCACCACTACTATGAATCGGAATTTTTCCTAAAAAATTTACCCCTCTAAGAACCCACTCTGGGGACTCCCAAATAAAAAAATCCGTCTCAGAGCCGGGTGTCTGACGAAGATGCCCGAGTAGTTATGGTATAATTCCACATCATACTGTCTACTTTAGAGAAACAGACAGTACTAGATGTGCAGTAAAATGGGGGTGGAGGGAACAGGTCTACAGATGAAGGAGTGGAAGTGATAGTTGATGTATGACTGCATAATCAGGCCGCTTTGTTAACTAACTCGTAACCATTTCTTAGTTTGACCACACATGGGACAGCACTTGTGATTGCCATTCTTTCTGGATCAGGAGGTGTAAGTTTAGCCTCCTGACTGGTCAGCTGTTTTGCTACTTCAGTTATTCTGTAAACACTTGAGTCACTCATGCAGTTGTCTATGGGGCAGCACGGCAATATTATACGACATTTAAGCGCTGAGCAGTATTGATGTACCTATAGGCTAAAATGATCAGGAATTGCTACATTTAATTATAATGCACATGGGGAAGAAGGCTGTACTTATTGGCATTGATAAATTTTTAACAAACAGTAATGACTAACTATTAGTAGTGAAGACAATCTGTGGTCATATAGGTTGCGCAACTTTTCAATCCGCCCAAGAACCCGTCTGTGTAAGAGCCTGCTTTTTTTGTCTCCCGACGACAGGGTTCTTAGGCAGAGACCACCCTATTTTATCTTGCCAGGTATGTTATACTGAAATGCGTTTTCTACTCTTGCCATGGAGAACATTTCCTTTGAAGAGAAGGCAGCAAGAAGAGAACACATGTTACATCCATATATGAGACGGTTATTTTCAATTTAAAATTAGAAAGAATGATAGATAGTGAGAACAGTGTGATAATGAAAAACATTATAATTATTCTTAAAGGACTGAAAACTCTTTACAGAAAATCAAAGTATGTTACAGCATACACATTGAAATCTCTTGCTGATGCAGATAGGAGCAACAATAATAATAACAGAAATATGTCTTGCGACTAGGGCAAATCAGTCGGAAGTCGCCCCGGGCAACGAAGATATACGGCTGTTTTTGGTCGTTTTTAACCACTTTCCATCTAAGATACTAATTCCCCCCCCCCAAAATGCCAATTTAACCTTTTTTTAACCTGAAAAAAAAAAAAAAAAATTTTGGTATCATAGTCGGGAAATAGTACAAAAAAACGACTGTGACCTGAACTTAACCTGGCGCGACTTGTGATTCATTTGTCCTGGACGCAAAACACTCATAAGATGGCATGCAGTCAAGATCAAACGTTCGCTCATGTAATGCTGCTATACATAAAATGCAGCTTGTTTACACATAATGTGGCTTGTTGTAGGCATAACTTGTTGAATGAGTGTGCTTTTAGTTAACATTTTAATGATTCTATTTTGGCAATCAGAGTAGGTTCACAAGTGGAGTGGCTTTGCAGTTGTTAAATGAAAAAAGAAAAATGCAACCTAACATAACAAACCCAGTACACTTAACCCTAGAGATTTCAATATATAGTGCATCAATATTTATCTTGAAAGAAATGTAAGTCTTGTTTAAATTTTCATAGTCTTGCACTTGCCTTTTCTATTACAGCTTTTGAGGCATGTCACGATTGCCCAAGGTGGGGTTGTGCCCAAAATTCATGCAGTGCTGATTGGTCCATCCAGAGGGAAAAAGCACGCAGCAGCAATACCACAGCCAGCGGCAACAGCATCCTCTCCCTCGAAACTCAAGGCAGCAACTCGAGTAACAGCTAAGAAACTGAAGGGTGCATTATCCCCACTAAGTGCTTCTCCACCGTCGAAAGCCTTGCCTTTCAAAGGAAAGCCTAAAAAGGTAGTAAAATATCATTAGATTTGTTTGCAGTTCATTATTCATGAGTTATTTGCAGCTAATAAAGTTCTTTGTGATACAGAATTTTAGTGGGTTTTTTTTTTTTTTTTTAATTACTTGACACAGATCATATCTTAATGTGTTGAAATGGATGCCTATTTTCAATACTTAAATTTTTATTATTTTTTTTTTGTTTGGAAAAATTCTCCTTGCATTTTCTGAACAGAAAGTTGTCTGTTTTTGGAGTAATAATCCAGCAGTCATTATCATGAGATTTTATCAGAATTTAATTCTTCCAGTTTACACTTTGTTGTGTTTTCATCTGGCAGAACTGTTATCAGTTACTGACAGCCAAACAAGACTAGCCCTACTCAGATTGTGCTTTTTATGTAGACACAGAAGTTTGCAGCTGCTCTGTTTATCAACCTGAAGGGAATAAAAAAAATGTTGTCTATTGCCGGTAATGAGGTTAGATTGAGATCACTGATCATGGAAACAAAGTTTTTGTTCTTTTGTACACAAACTTAGAATATTTGTCCACTAACACCGTTTTTGGTTTTTAGTTTTGTTATTTTTGAGAATTATATGTTATTTCAAAGATGTGGAATGAGAGACAAAGTGTGGCTAAAGGTAATTAAATACAAGAACACAAAGGAAATTCCTCTTCCAATATTTAAACCTTTAATTTTGTTTGTTCCAGGCTGATTCAATACCAGATGGAAGTGGCGGGTTCTTGACTTTGTCTGAGAAAAAACTATTTCTTGGTCAGAAGGTACGATTTACTGTGAGCACAAAAAGACATCCGTGAAGAACTATCAGCCCAGCCTCTCCCCAATAGTCCCTCTCCCCTTCTCTTAGCTTCAACTTTATATTTGAAATTGTATGTAAACTGTGTAATGAGTTCAGTTGAGCTGTTTAGTCATCTTTTTTAAATTCAAAGTTGGATGAATTTAGACTGAATTAAGTGTTCAATCAAGAGTTTCAGAGAGGCAGAACTGAATTAATTTTGCTTAGCCGTCAATGTTTCCACTTACCAGATCAAAATAAAACATATTACTATCTTAGGTTTACATTCCTATTTTCACAGTGTTTGAAGGATCTTTATTTTTTATTTAATGAGAACACGCTCCTGAACACAACAATATATGCAGTTTGTATCATTTGTGCTGTTTTTTCTTTGTTTAGCTGACTGTAATGCAAGGAGATTTGGTGAAAATGGTAGCTGATGCAATTGTCCATCCAACCAACTCTACCTACCACATGGGGGGTGAAGTAGGTGAGTAACACCGTGTGACGCTGAACAAGCCATCAAAAAGTAAAAATCACATTGAAACTATTTCTTGTATACCAACATTTTTGAGATCCTGCAATGAGCCTGAAATTTGTTTGCCATTACAACTGGGCATAAAGTTTCACCTACTGTGATCAATAATAGTAGTACATGTAATTACAGTATCAAATGCCAATCTTAATTTTATGTAAGGCAAACCACTTTGTCTGAGTAAGGTGAACTGTGGTTGGTATAACAGAACCTCATCTTTCAGGAAAAGAGACTGGAATATTCCTGAACCTGAGATCAACCCATTGATAGCCTCTTTCATTGTTGATAGATATTTAGATGATACATTGTCTCTTTGTCAAAGGGTGATCTGACTTCTTCAGATAGAAGAAAGATTGAAATGATTCAAACAACTTTTTTGAAATGGAATAAAGCAAAGAGATTGTATATGAAATTTAAAGACACCTATGAACACATGAATGCATTGGTTTAGGAACTTTCAATATTTCAAATTCTAGAATGGAGAACTGTTACAGTCTCTGTCTTCACTAATAACTTATATCATCGATGATTGATTTTAACTCTTTCCCCGTGGTGGTTTCCCATCAGTTTTATTTCCGTTACATTAAAGGTGATCAGATTTTTTTTTAGAAGAAATCTTGATTCCCTTCTCCGTAATTGTGTCTAAAATCCCTGCATTTTGTTTAACTTAATTTGGCTATCATAAAAATAAACAATGGTACACAAAACAAAACTATAAAGCTACTTTTGGCTTCCGATCTGTCAATAATAGGCAGATTTCCAAATTGTTGGCAACAAATGTTATTCCAAGGTTGATTTCTTGTGCTCCTCAGGTCAGGCAATTCAAAGAGCTGGTGGTAAAGAGTTTCAGCAAGAAGTAGACAGCCTGCTCAAGTCGCACGGCAATATAGCGACAGCAGAAGGTAATCTTCCTGTCGTTTCATTTTCTTTTTTATTTTATTTCAAATTAAGTTTCAAGATGGGAAAATGATATGGAGTACAAATTTCATAACAGTCATCTCTTGTATAAGCACAGATACACCATTGTGAGTACTGATGCTTGCTGGGTAGGCACGGATTCTTTAGTGGATTAGTCGGACTGACATTCATTCACGTGTTTGAATATACTTTTAGTATATTTTGTATTTTATTATAGTATTATAAGGTTTGTCTGATATCAGGGATTCAGATTTCCTACTTCAGTAGAATTTCCTACCTTTTGGCTGTCAGTAATTTCTCTGTTGGCCCCAAATCCGGTATTATTTACAATTAACGAACTTCACTTTTTCATGTTGCTAAAGAATATACCAGGAACTTTTCTTACTTTTTCATGTACCCAGACTGACATCCCTGTGATATATTTATTTCCTGAGCTAAGTACTCTTACAGATAACATATTTGCGAAATTATCACAAGATTTGTCCTTTAAATATATTTAAATTTTTAAAATATCTTTTGTGAGCTGTTTCTGAAGCAGCAGTTCCACTGATATTTCAGCTGCCATATGCCCAGGGCACAAGTTTGCAGCAAAGTATGTCATCCATGTAAACAGTCCAACATGGAGTGACACTAATTCTCAAGCAAATTTAGACAAGGCAGTGAAAAATGTTCTAAGACTGGCTGATGATAAACAGCTCAAAAGTGTAGCCGTGCCATCTATTAGCAGTGGGAAGTAAGTCCAATAAGTCAGTTGCATAGTTTTGTATCTGGAGTCATTATGTTAATCTGAATTGGATCTGAATGCGCAAAATTACCTGAGAAGATCAAGCTTTGAGGATGTTTGGAATTTACCAAACATTACAGGAAATGTAGAACTGTTTCTGAACTAACAATATTTGGCAGGCCGTAGCCTTTTTTTTTTTTGTTAATCTTTTTTTCTCTTTTGTGAAATTTTATTGTGTCTGTACCTTGAATAAAAATGACTTCATTCAGGGGGGAAAAAAAAAATCTTTTGTTATCATAATAATATAATTAGCAAACGCATCGACAATGATGCAAATTCAGTTCAACATACTGACTCCAGGAAAGCATAAAAAGTGATCATGGTATGATGATTGTGGTATCACTGGCTTGTCTCTCTCTTCACTCTCCTCTGTCTTTTCCCTATGATGCGGCAAATCAGCCACAGTTTGTCCCGCCCACCACATCCCAGCCAAATTTGTAATCAACTGTAATGGGCCCACGTGGAAGTTGGACAATGCCCAGGCCCTGCTAGACAAGGCCATCAAGAACTGCCTCAAGCTTGCCGATGACAAAGGCCTTAAAAGTGTGGCCATTCCTTCATTAGGAAGTGGCCGGTAAGCGCTCCCTCATTACACTTGTGAGGCTGTGATAAAAAGTTGCGAGTTTTTTTTTTTAGGTCCTTTGATTACACATCACATCATGACACTTGTTCATTTTATAAAAATGTCCTAAAATATAAGACAGCTGTCTACTCTGAACTAATCAAATACACCAGAAAGAAACAAACAGCAATATGAGGAAGTCAGTATAGTAGAAATTGAAGAAGGCAAATCTTCGAACCTATTTAGCTCTTCAACACGGCAATACAGATAAAAGTGACTTCATGATAATTTTTCATTTTCATTCCCCTTTTCTTACTCATCAGCGGCTCAATGTTATGTCATTTGTATCTTATGCTCTTTTCATTCCTAATTTACAAGTTTTCTTTCTGTAAGCAAGAAAAAGGAAAATTAAAAAAAAGAAAAATTGAAATGTGGTGATGTAATGTGTAATTATGGGCACAAAAAACTCATGTCTATTTTCTCACAGCCTCATGTATCAAGATCAGCTTGACTAGAAAGAGCCTTCCCTCAGGCTTTGCTGAACTGAAGGCTCAAGAACTTGAAGTGCACAAGTGTTGTTTAATAATTTCACTCCTATTTACAAGCTTCATAATTGATTACCTTCAGAATTTAGGGTATCCATAGCTTTGTCAGCTTGATTCCTTATAAGTGTGCATTTTCATTTGATGAACAACTTCTTTGTTAATCTCTTTGTTTTGCTCTTTTACTTTGATCACTTTTTATGTTATTATGCATGATTATGGTTTCTTGTACTGAGTACCTGGCTGTCAAGTTGGCTTTTTGTTTGAGCGTATGCAGAAGTCAGTATGACAAGGTGTTAGCAGACTCTGCCTTTCTTGCTGCCATGCATAAAGAATCACTTGATTTTTTTTTCTTTTTTTTTTGTATCAGTATCAAGGATGGCATAAATGAACATTTATTTGCTTTTACAGTCTTGATGTAGTGGCTTACATTTAATTGAAGCTTTATATAATTTTGCTTGTGGATCTTGTGTTAATGATAACAGTATATCATATGTATGTCAAGAATATGATGCTATAAGTTGTTGCCATCATTTAACATATCGTGATAGATTTAATTGGAAATAAATAGTGACCCTTTTTATTTCTTTTAGGTTTAAACTATTGTACGTGCAGCAGTTCTTGAAAGTCTTAAGACACGCCCCCATTCCCCCCACCCCCTTTTTTTTTTTCTTTTTAAAATGTGTTACATCTGTCTGAGATATTTTCTGCAGTATTTGTCACCTGTCATTGATGTTGGTGTAAAATTACGTAAATTAGTCGGCGAGAAATTTTTATATTATTTTAACACTTAAATATTTTTTTGTCATCTGTTTGGCAGTGCTGGATTTCCCAAGCAGACTGCGGCTCAGATCATCTTAGCATCCATCCGAGACTACTTTGCCAATGCAAAAGTTTCATCCCTCAAGCAGATCTACTTCGTCCTGTACGACACCGAGAGTGTGAATGTCTACACGACAGAGCTGGCTCGTTTGGATGGCTGAACAAGTTTTCACTCACAGCTCAATGGTTTTACATTTTCTTTTGGTCCATTCCTCATTGTGAGACCCTCATTAACACTCATGTAGCCAGTCACTATTTCAGGTCTTTTTTTTTTTCTTCCAAGTTTTCAGACCGTATGCTCTTGATAATTTTTTGTGCAGAATGTGGATTTGCTGTAGTCTTGTTTTCTTCTCGAATTGAGTGTGTCTTGGATGTGGTGAGATGAATCTTCAGTACTGCTTGTTTGAGTTCATCATTTGACTTCTTTGTCATAGCATAAGGGTATCATACTGGTCTCATATAGACATTATAAATGGTCATATTCTACATTTTGTCATTTTTATCATGAAGAGAAAATAAGGATAAATTCTGATGGAGATAGTGCTTTGCAATTGAGATATACGAGGAATTTGTCAGAGGTGTCCGAAATAAATGCTATCATTATAGACATGACATGATGAAATCAGGTTTTCGTCACATGGAAGAATTGGTATCACTGCGAAGATTACGAGTGTCCCTTTCTGTGTGTAAAAAAACTCTTTGATCTACCTAAAGTAGAAGTCGAGATATTGACAATTAAGGACAATAGGAGTGACCTCTTGTTGCAGCTGAATTTAGTGAGAGAATGGCAGAGAACTTTTGTTAATCAGTATTAATCTTTATTAAGCCATGCCACTAAATTACAATTTTTGAGCCATTATTCAATGTATTTCAGCAAATTTAACTCTGAAGTGCATATATTGATTGATGTGGAAGGATTCTGTGAAGAAAAAAAAAATTGCATAAAAATTCATCCTCTATCAAAAAACATGATTTGTCCGGTTGCCTCAGTGTGACGACTGCCTGATTTCGTCGTGTTGCCTCTCATAGAGATTTGGCTGTCATTGTGAGATTGCCCATTTATATTCTCTTTTAATGTTTGTTTGAATCTTTCTTCCTAATTTTGTTTCATTGAGAGGACAGGAGCCTTTCTTATCAATGGCAGTCAAATGTTACGGTAAACAAACACTGAGTGAGTCTAGTTTCATATTTTGCTGGATTAAATGCACTGCCTTTCCATTTCACATTATGAATGCAACACATAATTATTATAACATTTTGATTTTGTGAGAATATTTTGTTGCCATTATTATTATTTTATGTGTTAGTTACAGATATAATGCAGAGAAATATCATTTATAAATACCAATTTCATGCTTGTTTCTCAATTTAACAAAGTTGCATCACATTATTTTCATAGCACCTGTTTGTAATATCCATTTTACTTAGAATCAGTTACTCATGTATTGTCACTATATATCATTACAACTCATTATACAAATGTTGTAGCCAACTGCCAGGAACATCAATGATAATGATGTATATGTAACATATTTAATTGCATAAAAGTTCCATATTCACAGGACAAAGAGTTAAATTGTAATTGTAACTAAGTGCAGTTTTTGATATGTCTTTGGTGCCATGATGTACAGATCCATTGATCTGTAAACTAACCATTTTATGTTAGACCAGGAAGGTCCAGATTCCTAGTTTCATGCAAATATTCATCACTCTCAAACAGATCGAGGGTTATGACTGGCATGTACCCCTACATTCATTGATCAGTGCAACGATTTTTGGTGGCACATTTATTTTAGTGGTAACAATTTTTATCTAGAATTTGTTCATTGCACTCGGATGTTGCTCAGCTTCAAAGTTTACTTATTTACTTTTTTTATGTTTTTTCCTTTTCTCTTCTTTTTTTAAGTATAGAGCTCTGTAGAACAACTTGAAATTTCATGAACCTGTGTAAGACATCCTCCACATCTTTATCATTGTTTTCCCTTCCTTTTTTTTTTTTTTTTCCCACTTCGTTTAGTGTTTTTTGTAAGATGTGACAGCCATCATGCAGCTTGAACAATATTTTGATTTTTGTAGTTGTATTTGTTGTCATTGATTTATTTTTTTTTTTTTTCTTTGTCACTATGTCGAAAGAGCACAATATTCTTTCTACATTCATAAGTGATCATCATCTAGTTTCATCGTTAACATGGATGGTCGCCCATTTTATTTCTTGTTTTGTTTCCCATTGTCCTACAGAAATTGTTCACTCAAAACTTGAGTGACTTTAGATTCAACAATGGTTTCTATGTCCATATCTTTTAGGCAGCATTAACATAAGAGTTTCATCCGGTTTTACCATATATATGTTGTATTCTTTTGTCATCAGTTGGTTTTAGCATTATGTCCATGGATCATCTCCACACAGTGGAACATTACGTCCATGGATCATCTCCACACAGTGGAACAGAAACATGACGTATCAGGTAGACGTTCACCATTTCACTATCTCCTGCTCTGCCAGCTGTTCTGTTGGTTAAAGAAATTCTACATCATCTGTTATTACTGTTATTCATTTTGTTAAATGCTATAGACAAGGTTAATTTTTGACTTTACAAGAGGATGGCTGGCAAGGAGTCGTAAGTCAGTGGACTTGAAAAGAGAAATGAAGGGTTGAATGTGATGGTAGACCTGATCTGATATTGTCTTTGTGTTACAGCAACTAAACAACAGTATTGCTCTTAATGGCAGGATTTTATCAGGATATATGTGAGATGAATGTATAGATCTGTTACAGATCTACCCACAGACTGTTCAGCTTTTGCTGATTTTTGTCCCTGATTTTAGCCAGTGCTGAGAGGTAACCCCTTTCACCTCAATTTGCATTATCTCTGACCTCAGCTAAGCTAGCTGAAAACTTCTTGCAGTGCGTGAAAGTGTATTGGTTAAGGTTTTACAGAATAGTAATAATACAATTTAGTGGAAATTGATGTGTGATTGACAGACAGCTGGGAGACATATGGTGATGCATAAAATGGGCATAATAATTTGTTCAGCCTTTTTTCTTTGTTTTCCTTTGTATGTATATGTGTATCATGTGAAGCAAATGTTAAAAAGAAGAAAATTACTAATTTCTTGTTGGCCTTTGAATGGAGTTTACAAAACAGCAAACAGTTTTGTATTTGAAGTTTGTTTGGTATGTTTTTATTCCTGCAACATAGATGAGGACTGCACATTGTAGCAGGTAAAAATAATCGTAGATTTAAAGATAGAAATGATCATTGGTCTGTTGCGGTTTGAAAATTTGGGCTGCATCTGGTCTGAATTTACCTAGAGAAAGGCTGTTTTGACAGAGGAGAGCTTAACATCGCCAATTTAACTGAAAAGCATGCAAAGTTAAAAAATGAGCAGGAAAATTCTGGTGATGCATCTGTTAGTGCCGTGGTAGAATTCAGACAAGAATTTGGTTTCCTGTGATTATATAAGAACAACTGTCCCTCACTTTTAGTCAGTATTTTATACACCGCTTAGAAGTAATAGCATGCAAAATTCCACTTTTTTGGGAAGTCCTCAATGTGTTCAGAAGAATATTTTATATGAACTGGCTCATTGCAAATTGTTTTGATTCATGTATTTTTATGCCAGGGCTCTCTATAATACTGGGTGTGAGTAATAAGGACAAACATGATTCCAGTTATTGTAATGTTAGACCATGCACCCTCTAGCTAAGGATTTTAGTTCCACCGTACACATTGCAAGCACATGTAGCAATGGTTCTGTTGGCCGTATATAGGCAATATTTCATGCAGTATCCAAGCCCTTGAAGTTGACACTTTTCCTTTAAGGAAGTAGCCATTGTGTAGAAGAAAAATTGTGCCCAAGAACAATATACTGCTCTAAATCCACAAAGTTTTATGTAGAATGATCACGGTAGTTGACTAATGATGTACATTAGGGACTAGAATAGTGAATATCTGTTGCGTTTTATGTTTTCCAACCTTTAAAGGGTCTTATCTGTTTGTTTGGTTTTTGATGATACCCGGGATAAACAAATTAATTTTACAGTGGGCCTACTGATTGATGATGTGCTGCAGTACAGCAGAGAGGGTATATATAGTGACGGTTTCGTTTTCAGTTACCTTACGCTACTCAGCACCAGTAGGTTTTTGTAATTTTTTGCTTGCTCATTGTTTGATTGTTTTGCTATGGACACACAGTAGTTGTCATTAGTTGTCAGTAGTGATGTTATAGCTTCTCTTTGATCATTGTATTGTTGTTTACTGCGTTTTCATATCTAGTAACCAGAACTATCTTGGGTTGTCTGAGCTTTCCATGGAATTGTCTTGTACATTTGTATTGCACTGGTGTGGCAGCAAGAGAGAATTTAGACAGTGGAGCACGGCTATAGATTACATGCTCATATAGGATCTCTAGCAGGCTACAGCACCTCACTGATACTTCTCTCCTGGAGGGATGATCAAGATAACATCCTCTATGAGGTTGAAAGTCTTACAACAGAATGTAACATGGAGGGAAGAAAGGAAAATGGGAATGGTATGACCAACCGTCAGGCTTTTGCTAGAGACATCTGACACTGCATAACGAGAGTCAGCCGCTGAACAAGACGGGAAGACAACAACATTTGAGAACAGACAGGAATAAAATTACATGTAGCTAATTCTTAAAGAGCAGTGGAAGACAGACAGGGTTTGGAGAGGTTATGAACTCATCTTCAAATTCCCCTCTGTAACACTGACAGAACAAGGGATATGTAAGATGAGAGAACATGTCCATTATCTGGCTCCATCACTGTTTTAGTGTTAGGAGCTTGACATAATTCCATCATTAGAGACAAGATGGCAAACTTTGGTGGCAGTTCATAGGACAAACTGCTCTAAATGTGTGTATCTCTAATTCCAATTTTGTTTTAATGATGCAGGGCAACAAACAAGCAACAATACACATAAGACCAAAGGACATGTTTTATTGATCAGCAAATCAATGAATTTGCTCCAGATAATTTGGGTGGGACACAGTTTAATCTTGTCAAAGATCTTGATTAGGGATGAAAATTCTTACTCTGGCGGAAAAAAATGTTGACCCTTATGTATGCGTTGAAAAGGTATTTCTGAGTATAAATGTGTCACATGCAAAGGAAAGAGAAGATAGGACTCACACAAAAGCCTGTTTTTTTTGGTCACATATTAAATGTGACACAGCACAGTTAGGCGTTTGTTAGATCTAGGTGAACTTAGATATTGCAATTATATTGATGGCTAGTGACTTTTTTGTGCACATTATTCTGAACGCACAACCTGGCAAATATAAAATTATTTAAAAATTCACTGCTGACTAACAGAACCACAACATCCCAAGTGGCTTTGACTTGGTGAACATCTGATTTCATTCGGCCATGTCTCATATGAGTTTTTATTTTGTTATTATTTATTTTTTTATATACGCACACACATGAGAGTCATTGTCAAGGAAAATGTGCTAGAGATGACGAAAGCTAGAAATCCCACATTTTGAGCTGTATTTTTATACCGGTTGTCCTCTGTGTGTCTAGATTCGATTTCCCAATGCCATAGAGGAGTTGACAGGTGGCACTTGTTAAAGCACCTTTTCAGTTATCATTCTTGTTTGATCACTGGTCTTGTTTGGTGATTTTTATACATTATTCTTGTTCACTTTGAAGATTTTATAAAAATCATGTTTTACAATGGATCTTGCTTAATTGGCTCTTTGCTTCCAGGTTGTCATTATAGTTTCTCAGACTTAAGTTCATGCATCTTAAAAAGGGCTCTAACGTTTGGTTTATCATCCTGTCAGATCTGTATCAAATACAAAGTTCCAGTGACATCTACGAAATTTGGAAAGAATGAAAAGACAAATCATAGTAATTTTCTGCATGGATGGGGCATTGTAGGGACTCAGTATTTCACATTTTGCAAATTGAATGTGTGTCATGGATACGCACACAAGTGTCTGTCAGCAGCTTGCGAATGCACAGAACAGCATATGTAACATTTCACATTTTTTTTTTTGCTTTTTATCTGAGACTATCTCTTGTGTGCATAAAGAGAGAACTGCGTTACATTCTCACATGGCGGCATATTGATAACCTAGTGTCATTCATTTTCCATTTGCATGAATCTAGCGACTACTTCGCAAACTTATTTTTTGATCTCACTGATTGATGTTATGGAATGAGAGGCTCATTTGTGAGATGAATAGGAATAATGTGTCAGATGCGACACCTGTTGTCATTCTGTATGTTTGGTTAGCTATTGACTTGTGAAATGTTAAGGATCAATCTGGTTCATCCCGGGCTTGTCACACTTTCCACTGAAATTCCATTTGATGCAGCACACCGTGTAATACCATGGTCTTCATTACCACATCACCTTCAAGCATAAATTGTATTTCTTGCTGTCAACCTGCATTTGATACATTCTGCAGGGATATCAAATTTCCTACTTTAGTAGGATTTCCAACTTTTTGACAGTCAGTAATTTCTTTATTGGTCCCAAATCCGGTATTATTTACCATTAACGTACTTCAGTTTCACATGTTGCTAAAGAGTGTACCAGGAACTTTTCCTACTTTTTCATGTAGACAGATTGACATCTCTGATTCTGATAGAAACTCTAACATTCAGATAGTGACTGTGTTAGACTGGCATCCATGCTTTCAGCTAAGGCTTGCTTGATTAAACAGTCAGCACAGTTTAGACCAACTGGAACCATCTTTAACCTGTCAAATTGTTATAACCTTCTAGAACCTAGATAATAATAATAATAAATTACATTTATATTGCACATTTCCCAAATTGCTCAATGCGCTTCACAAGGTAAGAGTACAGTACATGCACACACACAACCGCTCAAACACACACAACCAACCCACACATCCGCAATCACCGACACCCGC